>VMBQ01000054.1:336855-457820 GCA_007657795.1 Dreissena rostriformis
GAAAAATAACACCACAAATCACATATGAACCGTTTCCCTATTATGTAGCATCAATCACTTCAGGAAGCTTACGCATACACGCGGCAATTAAATGCTTTCAACGCGCGCGGTCGACATGCAGGTATATAACGTGTGTATAACATTTTATCAGCCTCAGCTGTACTGCATTTATCGATCAGCCAGGCAACGGAAGGTGTCGTGCTGGGTATTCATAGAGATTCCACGAAAAACGGTTTTCCCAGGCCGCCTATAATCATGGATTCTTATCTGTAGCAAAAAGGTAAATTAGATTCTGTGGAGTGATAACGCTACGTTGGAGTGTCTGGATATTTCATGGGAACGCCTACTTACACCGTTCTATGGGGAAGACAACATTTTTTTAAATTAAGCAAGTATATTGAAGGAACTCCCTTATTTATTGTGGAGTATGACAATGTTATATTTATTCAAGAATATGAAAACAAGGTGTACCATTATTACTCGATTACCATGCTGAAAATGTTGTAAGATTTGTATTTCAATTATTATTTGCGATTTAAGTTTAATGTGTTTTTGTCCAGATTAAAACGAAACAAAAGGATAATAATGGTCATGAAGGGCTCACCTGAGTTAAAAGGTACACCAATTGTTAAAGACTTGACCTGGTTATCTAGTTATAGACATTGTCAAGATCAATGTTCTGACCGTTTTTCATCTAGATTGTGTCACTAATGTTGCTTCTAGAGTGGTAATGATGCGTTTTCTCTGACATGATTGGCGATACGATTGTAATCGTGGTCTTAGTGGTGAACTTATCGTGGTGATCTTATCAGATCGTATCGGGTTTATTAAGTTACTCTTGTCAATCGTGGTAATCACGAAAAAATTAAAACGGAAAAATATCTGTGATTCAAACGGTCAAGTGCGATCAACTGTTTATCAGGGCCATCGAATCTAAATGTATTGTAATGAAACTAAACGCGACAAATCTTATATATTCGTACTTCCACGTTGTGGTGATCGCAATCAATATTATGATAGGTCGGCACAATCTGATGCGCTCTTTAGTATTAATTAAGTTGATAGTCAATCGGTATGTATATATATTATTATCGGGTCCGGGTCCCGGCTTGGCTCTGATCGTGAAAACTATTGATTTTATCGTAAAAGAAATCGCAATAATAGGCGTATCGTATCGTAATGGAGCGTATTAAATCTTGATAAACGCAAGGCCAGAACATACTAATTCAATGTGTGTTTGTTTCATGTATAATTGTACTTGTACATTTTAATGGCATTTTACATTATAGAGTTTTGACCTAATGAATTTAAATATTGCATAGAGTTAAATATTTTATCATTTTGTAAACATTAATGGAAAAGAAGTGATATTTTCACATAAGAAATTGAAAGGAAATGTTCAATTAATTCCAAAAACGTTAAGATGTGCGAGAACATGGCAACAGTCGGAATGATAGTTAACCAACGTTTTGTAATTCTGCGCGAGTCTTAGCATGTTAAATACCCGCGATTTAGTATCTAAGGCAGTGGAAGGAGCCTTTTTTCTATTGATGGTTGTATGTTACAATATTTAATATTCAAACTTAATTCATTGAATTAAACCTTAATACTTGACAACATTTAAAAATGATACAGTATAAGCATTTTTTTGCACTATATATTTGTTATTTCATTTGTTATTTTCAAATCATTATTAAATCACCAGATTTATGATGCGAATCAAATGTCAACGCAAGCAGAAGATACAAGAGAAAAGTAGTATAAGCCATAAGCATCTTTCCAAATTCAGTCAAATTGCAAACAAGGGCAATGTTTGGTAAGCAGCTTCGCAGACAATTACGATTTTTGAAACTGTGTTAAATTCATGATGATTTCTTACTTTATGAAATGTAAAACTTTGTCAAATTTACCATGTATGCTTGTTTTGTGATGCTTGCGTGTATATTTCATTATTTTGCATTTAATAAATATTGTTAAAATCAATGAGAATTTTTTATTTTGAACGTGAATTAACTGTGGGCCTTAGTCATGTGATGTCAACAAAGCTGCTGCAAAAAGAGTGGTTATACCAACCAGAAAATTAAATTTCAACAGCAAAGTACTCCTTCAAACAAAACTGGTCAATTTCACCTGAGCAAGTATATAACCTGCCCGACTACACCAGTTGAACAGATAAACCCAGCCCACTTGAATGTCCGTAGACATTAATTTCAATTAATGTATAATTGCATCTTTCGCGTTCATGATTAAATCAGGCGGGGTTGTGGGTAACGCTGTCCATCACAACATGTCCATGTTATTTATACAGAATGTTCTTTAGCACAGTAAGTTTGGACCGCTGTTTAAGCATAGTCATCCAGCTATCTTATATCTCTATCAGTTAAAACGGTGCCGCCAGTTTTGTTATGGTGAATGTACCACGTTATACCACCAGAACAGCAAAGCTTTTAATTCATCAGTGCTTTAAGGGCTTTGGTTTATATATATACGTCATCATCACTGGCCATTGTGTCCTTCTTGCAGGTCTTTTATTTTGAAATAATAAATAATTTTCCTTATTTTATTTTGAATGACTTTCATATTTACTGAAATGATAAAACAAATAGATAAACTTTTGTGAATATTTAATTACAGTGATCATTTTCGTGTCTCAACCAGAGATAAAACCTTATCCACTTGTGTGTTTCGTTTTTGTTCAATCGGCTTTTTTTTTAAGACGATGTACTTGTAGGTCACTAAGAAATGTCATCGAACGAACATTAACAAGAAAACGTCATACAGTTTAGAGCAAAAAAGCACTAATAAAAAAGCAGAAGGTAACACTTACACAAACTTGACTTTTTTATCCAGTAGCGTGGGAATACATGACAAGGTAACTGCATATAATATAATATTATATTTATCAAACTAGCTGAATGATTTACAGATGTTTGTTAAAGGTTAACATAGACCAAATGTCATGTCGTCTTATGTCAATCCTCACTTTGTAAAACGCTTCATGCACTCTTTGAAACATACATTTTAAACCTGGCTTTGGTTGCTAAAATTGTTAACGGCCAGTTAATTTAACAGTCCAAACATTAGACATAAATAACTAAATTTCACAAGCAACACGTTTTTCAAACATACGTATGTTATTTGAGCATAACTATTTGTTTCCTAAATATAACACATCCGTTCATAGTGTATTTAGTAATATTATCTTCATGTACAATCAACCTCAGGGCATCTTTATGGCAAATATTTTTCTGACACAAAAAGCAAGATATTTGGTATTGCATGCAAATGTGCAAATAAGCATTAAGTAGAAACAATACCATTTCGGACCTGATCTGATAAATGACAACACCAGAAATCATATTCTGTTTTTGTTTCCATGAGCCGTCCGTGAGAATAATACTGGATACTTTACTGTATTTTTTAATTTTCTTGTCCGATCTGCGTATAACATACGAAAATTGTATATACTGACTTGGCCATAGAGTGGTGGAACACGCGAACAGGATTAAGAATGATATTTGAAATTGGTCTTGCGGAAACTATTCATTACTGTGCAGTCTACGAGTTACAGCGTTTCGTTCGCGAATCAGTCATGCTTCGTGATTCTTACTGTCCAATTATACATAATAACACGAAAGCTATCAGACTTAACACTTAGACAGGCATTGATAAGAATGAATCTCCATCGATAATTAAGACGAAAATATAATATTGAACAATAATGTGTAAAGAAATAATTCGGGCAAATAGTGTTAGAACTCGCAGACACTGTTAAGAAAGTGACATTTGAAATAGGTCTTGCGGAAACTGTTCTTTACTGTGCAAGCTACGGGTTTGTACGTCGATATATAACTACATAATCGTTTGATGTTTGAGTCGATAACTAGCCTTAAATAAAACACTACTGGAGGTTTAGAAGAATAATGCCAATAAACATGGAAAATGTTATTTAAGACTCAACAATTAAATAAGTGTACATCAAAATGTAATCAACAGATACAAACATCTATGAGGTATTACAAACATTTGAGGCATCATCTATGTTTTCATCATTCATAAATGCTTTAACAAAACGCCTTACTTCACATGCGTTATATTCAAATACGATACATTGACTATATCATATAACGTACGTTAAATATATCTAAAAAAAATTGTTTTCATTATTGTGAAAATCAAGTTGAACAGAATCGCATGTAAATAAACGTGGTGATAGTTTACAACTGATTTTTTATATGCAGCGCTTTAAATACAATATGAAACCCGATCATGTATGAGTACAAACAGTATTCGTTTGAAGATATACTGCAAAAAATGAGATTGTGTGCGCTGAAACCCACTCAAACCTACGCTGCTTTCGAGCTCACAAAAAATGAACTCAATTGTATTTCCGAATGTAAAAGACATCCGTACAGTTATTACGGCACATCATTTGCGACTCTAACGAATGCTATATGAACAATAATCTCTATTTTATAGTCCGCTTAATGCACGAAGAAGATACCTGACTTCATTCACTAGACACAATTTATATTGAATGCCCATTGGATGTTCTCTCAGTGAAGGGCAATAGCAATTACAAATATGCCATAAAACAGAACAAGCAATTTACATAATGAGGTAAGTTTAGAGCAATAAGTAACCTGGCTCCATAGATATCAAGGTACATTTTAGAAGGACTCTCAATATTTCCTAGTATTGAATTAACATATTTTTAATGGCATATGCAATTTATATATATTATTAAAGAAAGCATAAAGAAACGAGTTGTGCCCCCTTACTAAATGATGATAGTTTTAAAAATGTATGGTTTAGACGCTTTCTTTGTAAATTGTTCTCGTTTACATAAAGCACACGCGGATGTTTTTTATCTACCAATTGTTAACGATTTTAGTTTGTAATATTTCGCGGATTAGTTTTTCAAACTTATATACACATGTATAAAGATAAATGCACATGGACAAATTGTACTGTTCCACGTTTGTTGTGTATGCACATCATATTTGTCAAAGGAAGGCACGTATTCAGTGTTTAGGTGTTCGTTTGCAATTAACGTTACCACAGCGGACAATTGCTCACCGAAAAAGTAGAACTGTTGAATCATTCATGTCAGTTATGTTACTTCTTCTACTACATTTATTCACAAATTGACATACAATGTGAATACTATATTTTTGGAATTATTTTGATCGGATCCTAAATAACAAAACAGTCAATACACACATTATGATGTATACATTTCGCGAAAGAGTACCTTTATGCATAAATTAAAATAGTGCTACGTCAAAGTCTCATGGTAGTTTCGCGCTGCACACTTAGTCATTAAACATCTGAAGCTTCAGATATGTCAAGAACAATCGAACTTTTGTCAGCGATTACCCCCCCCCTCCTAACTGTTAAGAGCGTATTACGCTCAAAATCAGCCAACACTCTATTAAAAATCTTCGAGTTAATAAGGCACAGACTTAACCCAGATTAATCAGAATCACTCATGTTTTACAAGCACATTCTACACCTAACGAAGAGCGCTTTTAAATCAATCATAGTAAAAGTTATCTACATCGTTTATAGCGATGGCTTGTAACATAAACAAAGGGAAACATCATCTGCATAAGCAGTAGAACATTCATTGTTTATCATCATAATCATGTTCTTAAATCATCAACAACAGAACAACACCATACTACCATCACCGCCATTATCTCCATCGTCTTCGTGATCTAGAATTTATCGCCATACAAATATTAACTGCCATCATATTATATTATCATGTTATCACCATTAACAGCATATAATACACGATATATACATCGTCATTATGAGAGTATTAAACACATGTTTCAGGCCAAAAGTTCAGTAATCAGACATGAGTGTTCCTGATATTACCATGCAAAACGATTGATTATTGAAATGGTTATACTCTGGTGATGATAAAAATGCTGCTTATTTTGCTGATGACGATGATGATGATGAAGATGTTATATGAGGATGGTGACTTTGATCATGCTTATAATAATGATGATGATGATGAAGTGCGGTTTAACATTGCCCTCGGTTTATACAATAGCGAACACTGCAATGCCTTTAGCGTTTGATTTAAACTTGAAATGGGCGTTTCTCTTTATCACAGTAGTAGCCACGCTGCATCAGTAAAAACAAGATCTTATGTGTAAACAAAAACAGTTTTTCCACCATGAACGCCTGACTCATGAAGGGAACAAGGCTTTGTGTTTCCACCATTGGCGCCTGACTCATGAGGGGAGCCAGACTATGTAAACTACATGAAGCGCCGTTTTTAATGAGTAAAGCAGCATGTTCCTGATATTCAGAGATAGTGTGAGATAGCACAGATCGCGAAGCACGTGGCGAGCAGCCAACAGCACCGGAGGTGGTGGGTTCCTATGGAAACCAGTCGCTATAATATCTCGGCGTTCGAGATTAACGGCGATCATAATGTAGAAATCGCGGATATAGTTTTTGAAATGTGTACAGTAAAATTGATTAAATCTACCAATGAAGATAAGAGTGTTTGTCTACGACAAAGAAATAGACGGTATCGAAATAAATGATAGTGATTGAGTTAGTTTTTTTCGGTTATTTGAATGGATGCAACCTAACGAAACAAATGGATCGATTTAAAATTTTATCCGAAAACATTTACATGTAATATGAAGTACAAGTATATAATGTTTCCAATCCAAAGTTACGCGCGGCCAGTACACTGCCCGAGGTAAATGTCAATCATACATATATATTTATTTTCACTTCCACAATGCTACCAGCGGATCGTGCCCTATCCATCAATAATCTTTAATTCTTTGTTTTCATAATAACGCGGATTTAGCAGCTACTACGCGTTCATTCACTTTGCCCTTTAAATGATTGGTATGTCATTGTCAATAAGAACAAACGTACCAGACTTGATAAATACAACTGAGCGTTCGGGACAAAACAACTAGCGTTTCAATCGATATAACACTTCCCATACAAAAACGATGTTCAAAATCAGCATTAGTACATCGCAGATGCATGCATTAAAAGTCCGTTCATATTCACGTGCATTTAATGATTACCTATGTTTGTCGCAGACTATATGATATACATCTGGAAGCCCCTTTCAATGCTGAGTTGCAAGATATTTCAACGATGTTTTATAATATTCCTCTGCGAAAATACAGCACTGGGATTTATCTATATTCCACCAGAACAAATGGCATCAGAAGGTCGCAGCAGACGATAAATACGGAAAACACACGAACGTTTTCTGCAATGAACGTCTGCATTAAACTGCCTCAAATTAACATGCAACAATGACTTGTCGAGTGCACGCGTAACATTTCACGCGGCGTTGTTTAGTGGCTTGTATAATACAGCATTACCCTTGCGTTTCATGAAAATCAAACTGGTGTAGCCATGACGTTTATGTAATCCAAAAAATGCAATACTGTCACAAGCGCTCAGATTGAAACGGAAAACTTCACATAAAATCCACGCAATAAACGTATGCGTTTTTTTTAAATAAATGCGTTCAGCATTTTACCAGAAACCCCACACGTTGATATAACAAATCTCGCCGTCGCCTCGAAATATTGATACAAACACCTATGCACATTTCGTATATACTTATTGATTCCCATGAACGGCCGTTAGCGAAAAATAACACCACAAATCACATATGAACCGTTGCCCTATTATTTAGCATCAATCACTTCCGGAAGCTAACGCGTACACGCGGCGCATTGAATGTTTTCAGCGCGCGCGGTCGACATGCAGGTAAATCACGTGTGTATAATTTTGTATCCGCCTCAGCTGTACGGTATTAATCGATCATCCAGGCAACGGAAGGTGTCCAGCTGAGTATTCGTAGAGATTCCACGAAAAATGTATTTCCCATGCCTCCTATAAGTAAGGATTCTTATCTGTTGAAAAACGTAAATTAGATTCCGGGGAGAGATAACGCGACGTTTGATTGTCTGGATATTTCATGGGAACGCCGACTCACACCGTTCTACGGGGTAGACGACATTGTTTTAAATTAATCAAGTATAGCGAAGGAACACACTTTTTATTGTTCGTGGACAATAAGTTGTACTTTATATACTCGATTACCAGATGCATGTTTAAAATGTAAGATTGGTATTTCTTTATTAAATGCCTTTAAATTCAAAGTGTTTTAATCTGCATTTAACTTATGATATTATTGAAATAAACATATTTCTGCAATAAGGCTCAGAATTTTACATTCAATAGAAGTTAAAAACATATATAAACCATCTGTACAAAATATATAGAGTTAGAAGACACGGTAAAAAAACAAGGCCTCGCTGATTATGTCGTCGAATGTCAATCCTCATTTCGTAACAACGCTTCATGCACTCTTTGAAACATAGATTCTAAACCTGGCATTGGTTGCTAAATTTGTTAACGTCCAGTTGAGTTGACCGTCTTTTAACGTTAGACATAAATAAACGACATTTCACAAGCAACTCGATTATCAAACATACGCACATTATTTGAGCGTAACTATTTGTTTCCTAAAGATAACACATCCGTTCATAGTGTATTGAAACATATCATCCTCATTTAAAAACAACCTGAGGGCATCTTTATTGCCAATATTTTTCTGACTAAAAAACCCAGATATTTGGTATTGCAATCATTAAGTAAAAACAACACCAGTTCGGTCCTGATCTGATAAATGACAACACCAGAAATCTAATTCCGTTTGTGTGTCCAGAGGCCGTCTGTGAGAATCATACTTGCGTGTTTATGGTATTTTTTTTTGTCTTATCAAATGATCTGACAACATACGAGTATTGTGTATAATAACTTGGGCAAAGAGTGTTGGAACACGCGAACAGTAGAAAAGAATTAATATTAAAAATCGGTCTTGTAGGAACTAGCCTTTACTGCGCAGGCTACGAGTTACTACGTTTTGCTCGCGGATCAATAATGCGTACTGTCCAATTATAAATAATAACAAGAAAGCTGTCAGCCTTAACACATTAGAGACAGACATTGATAAAACATAATCTCCATCAATAATTTAGTCACAAAGATAATAGTGAACAATTATGTGTCAATAATTATTTTTGTGTGTAGAAGTTATAATACATATATAATGAGTTTAATTGATTCAAATACTTGTATCTGTTGAACAAATAATAATTTAATTGCCTTAAATAGATAACTAGCGGCTTTGAACAATATTTTTGTTTTCAGTTATTATGTATCAGAAGTGTAATTTGTCCTCAGTGTGCGACAAAGTGTTTTGGCTTCCCAGAAGCAGCCTTTATATCATCACGCTGCAATTTATTATGCATAATTGTACGAGTAATATTCCAGAAATAGTTTGCAGATTATGGCACATGAATATTTAATCATCAAACCGTAGTGTATCAGAACCCCAACCGTGTTATACTTATGAATGTGAAAGACGTTAACCCATTTATGCCTAGTTGACACCCCCATCCTTCTAAATTGGATCAATTTATTTCCAAAATTAGGGATGTCTAGTATATTTATTTCTATTTTTAGAATATTTCTTACAGAAATTCCTTTAAGCAAACAGCGCAGACCCTGATGAGGCGCCGCATCATGCGGCGTCTCATATGGGTCTACGCTGTTTGCCAAGGCCTTTTTTCTAGGCGCTAGGCATAAATGGGTTAAGGTGAAGCTATTAATGAAGCATCACAATGTGACGTGTCGCCAATGTAACCAGAGCATTAAAACATATCTCAGTTTGATCACCACTATGTTATTATTTTGGTACGATTTTATATGAGAGCGCGTTTAATTGACTGAAATTATTATTATATGCCATGATGGACACTGCATTCACTGATTGGGTATTTAAGACGTTACGCTACTGGAAACACAAAATGAGAATGCTTAAACATAAAAAATTCATGAATGCCTATTTTTAGATACACTTTGGTAGCGTAAATATATAAAACCAATTAATTTAACGGACATTCCATCACACAATTGCACTCGTTTGTGCTATACGTGAATGATTTAATTAAAAAAGTAATGTTATATTGAACACATGTACATTTAACTCGAAGTTACTGTTTTGTAGTTGCATTTTTGTTACAGAATTCCATTCAGAAAAGATGTATGCCATTTATCAAGTCATTATAACCGCATTAATGAAATAACGCCCTAACTGATCTGATTGTTGGCGTTTTTCACCATTATTAAATACAGCAAACACGCTCAATATAGTTACGTCATTCTGTTCATTTTCATGACGTCATTCAATGTTTCAGTTTTGTTTTCAGCCATTTTCTATTGCCTGCTTGTGTCATAAAGTCAGACAAATGTGGAAACAATTTGGCCAATAGAGGGTTTGTAAGCGTCGCCAAAAATACGTATCTGTATTCAAAACGTGTATCCATTTTCTCTATAGTCTGGTTCTCTTCATTATTTGAAGCCTTAACATGCATTTCATGATACTCGTTGTCGGAACGTCTTGACAATATATGATGTTATTCAAATAAGTCATGTATAAAATCTGGCCCGCATTGATACGAGAATAACTAAACGTCACTGGCTAGGACATATATAAACAAAGGCACTTTTTTCCGATCAACTATTTTAGTGCTGGTTTGCATATATACAACTTAGACAACCCGAAAAGCATTGTATCACATAAACATAATTTGTTTATGCATATAAACAAATTATGTTTATGTCATATGCATAAACGACAATTAAACGAAACGGCAAACCAATGTCAAACATGTTATTATTTAAGTGCAATCCCAAATTAGTGCCTTCTAGTTGGTTAAGTTTTGCCTCGTCACGTGTCTTGAAAATTAAATCCTGTAGTTAAATGACCATATCGTGTTGCTTTTATTGCTAGATAATTAATAACAAACCAAACGTGTTGCAAGTATATTTTTCGACTTCAGAATTGTGTATGTTGGTATTCAGAAATTCACAAAAACATAACGGACATGATCTGATAACCAAATCCACCAGAACTCTAGTTTCCGTTCCTGTGTCCATACGTTCCTTGTCAGACTCTGACTGCGATAATTAACTGTATCTGTATGAAATTCACGTTCGATACTGATGTGCTTGCGTAAATACGTAATGGCAATTTGTATTCAGTTGAGGCAATAATGGCACACGGCACATTGCCAGTATTTGAATCGCTCGTGTCTGTGTGTGTGTGTTATTCCGTGCAGGAAATGAGTGTTGACACTTTAGAATAGACATCAAGATGTATGGACTGTTAAGTAAACATATACATATAGCTGGTAGGCGACTTTTAAGCGCAATATAACAGTTCAATATATAAGTTCAAACGTCGCCAATTTAACAAAATATTTCCATTACTAATTTACACATAAATAGTATTATTGCAAGTGTTTATATATTGAAATTTCCATGTATTTCATTATAAATTAAATTATTGTTTACTAAAATCAGCGATTGTACGTTAATTAAGAAAACATACACTCGCTTAATACTGTTATGAGTATATATTGTCGAAAAGGTACGAACATTTTCCCAGTGTTAAGAAGATTTGAACGTCAAGCAGATAGTGTGATTGCGATAATAGTAAATATACATGAAACCACATGCTTACTTCAAGAAATCGCACGGGTTGAGGGTATATACTAAACAAACGTTCTTATGTAATAATTTTAAGGAAATAATAGTATTCTTAATCAAGAAAGTTATGCAATCACCAGCCATTTACTGCAGGTCAAGTCGGAATGGTTATAAAATATTGTGTTTATCTGTCTATTTACAACAATACTAATTATAATATCAACTTCAAAACATTTAACACTGTGATATTGTGATATTGTTCATTCAAGCATCTGTGAGGCTTAAAATAACAGCCTGCATTTGCATTTATAGACTTAATATTCCAACGTGATGTGATAATGACATTGACGTGGACATTGATGGAAACTTATTCCAAAAATATCAATGGAAATGGACACGAAACGGATGTCCTTAACGGTTTTTGTGCATGGTGTATGCAATCTACGTGAATCTAAAAGTGTAGCACATCGTTACAATTTGCTTAACATTGACACTGATATGCACTTGTTGAATAAATCCAAGACTTGCGTAGAATGCAATTTTTATTACGTTAAGCCATTATTCACAAACAAATGCCCATTTTAAAAACAAGAGGAAATTAAAAGCATGGCATTCACAAATCTCTGGCTATTTCCTGTTAAGCTTCATTTGGTTTAAACACTATTTATTTAGTTCATACAAAGTACATAATAAGCAATACAATACAAAACATACATACTATTCTCGAACAATATACAAGGCATATAAATTGCAGTATTGCTTAACATAAAGGCTGAAGAATACAATTTGACAGAATTGAGAAAAAAACTCGAGGCTTATGCTATGTCTCTCTTCTGTCAGTAAGAAGCGCTGCTGTTATGGTGTAAACAACCAAACGTGTAACAAAAATTATACAAATGACAAGATTACGAACAATATGATACAGTGATAGGTGTTTGATACCGTTTAGAAATGGAAACAAATACGTTGTAGTACAAATAGTATAACAGAGTAGTGCAGATCGCAAAAAGGCTAATTCGTTGAGAAGGAAAGGGAAAGAAGTGAAAGAGTAGAGTTTTGAATAAGAGAAGTTGCGATAAGAAAAGAAGAAGTTTGCGGGACGGGGCATCGTTGGCAGAATATGGTTTGTTCCTGAGATGGAGTACGGTTAGAATATATGACTTTCTCGGATGAAAGACTGAACATGTTTGAATATTAATGATTTCACTTCGTATGATCCGTCTTTAACACCAAAAAGAAGTTGCAAAGTTATGGGTTTGAAACTGGACATATTGTCAAAAAGGATTACTCTTTTCTCAGTATAAATGGGACAATTGAAGAAAAAGTGATACGTATCTTCAATCACACCACACCAAACTTCATTTAAAAAGAATAAATATTCCTAAAACGAATAATATTGTATTCTTATGTAAGCAAAACACATTTCTTTTCTGATAAAAAACTTTATGTAAAATTAAGCAAACATTAAGTATATATTTCCCAAAAGGAACTTTGTAAATATTTAAAGGATCAATGAAGTTGAAAAGGACACCAAAATGTGCTTCAATTAAAACAATCTGAGTAAGACAAAAACTATTCTGGCTATTTGGTTATGTTTATATGGCTATTTTTATTTTTAAATGTTAACGTCATTATTGTGAGCAATCTACATGTTCATGTGTGGAGGCAGTGTTACTTAACACGAATGATAGCGCAGATGATTAAAGCTATGTGTACTTTCGTATGGCTCCTAAGGTTTTAGTTCGATTCCCATATGTGTTTTTTTCAGACTTTGTTTCTAATTAATTTCGATCAAATGTCTCATTTTTTTCTGAATATTTTTAGTAAAGGGCAGTTATTTATAGATAACAAAAAGTACATGGAAGAAGGAATCCAGTTTAACGCAAGTGTGTTTTCTTCGCTCGTTCTATTTCGAGACGGCAATGAAATATTTCTATATTTAATCACAATTACTTAAAATATCTGCATGCCGTTTTTCAACACCTGCGTGTCGGCATTGCATTTCCGGAAAATAATTAATGTGAAGTCGATATTTTAGTATGCGATACTTTGCTATTTTATTACACGCCAATTTCAGCCTCTTCACACAAATCACAGCTGTTGATCTTCATCGATATCATATGGCGTTATATACGTTCAAGTAAAAACATAAATATTATCTTAGGTTACATTGATGTATGAAACTACATAGTCTTGTCCTATATGCAAGGGCATTTAAAGTGTGTACATTAAGCTTTGTGTCTTATCGATAAAATATACGTATTTATATTGTGCGCAAAAAAAATAAGCGCCTTGACGTATTGCAACGAATTTATTGTTTAGCGTCGATTGAACACGGCTTGAAATAAATTACTTTAACCTTTCTGTATACTATATCAACGTATTAAAATAAAAAGTAATAGGACAATAGTTAGCCATTAAGTTTGCCCTTAAACAATCAATACAATTAATTACTAATAAAAACAAAACACATTAAAATATCTGTAATAATCGTATGGCCAAATACTTCTCTGTCCAATGTGTGAATACAATGATTTTTCATTTCACTTACATATATGTTCCTTAGCAGTACCATGTATTATTTGTACTTATGATATAATATTTCATTATGTAGCGTTTAACCTATCGTTGAGTACTCAATACTAAGATAATTCTTGCAACATTCCGGATAAAAACGTTATTTTATGCACCTGAAGGTGTCATAATGAAACAAAAGCAATTGATATGGAACTATTTTCATGCTATTCTAAACAAAACGTGTTATCAATTCTCATGTGAATTATCCGCACGGCTTTTAACGACTAAAAGCTTCAATCGTTCCACGCATTAGACTTTCTTAATGATCAAATGGCCAAAGCAGAATTTTAATTACAGATTATTCAGTACGAGAAATTGATTAAAGTCAAAAGTGGTTCTAAGAAGATTGTTATTAAAGAACAAACAAATTGATTCAGAGAAAAAAAGTAATTTAGAACGATAACTTTGAAAATGAATTAGTGAATAAAATGAATTAAAACCAACGACGTCTACTAAAACAATGAGTAGCCTGCTATATACAGTTTTCATCAATCTTAAACTATATAATAACACAGTTATTAAAGTGAATCACAATTCAGGCAGCAAACTTTATATGCAGTGTTGGTTTGCGCTGTATTTTACTCATTTACGGATCAGTTTGAGAACATTATAATCATTGGAGAGTGAAATTTAAGTAATTCAACATACGTGTGATATTTACCATAGCATTCCTTATGTGGTAAATGTTTGTAACACATGACTAGGTCCGAATGGAAGACTTAAAAGTGTTCCGCAGTGCAATTCAGTCACTGGACAATGTTGGAAGAAGTTGGCATAACGGCGTATCGAATTAACCTTAGTTTCCCAATACAGTAAGAATATTTGATGTATAATATGTACGTAAATACCGTTGCATCGGATGTAATATAATTTAAAAAAAAACACACAAAAAAATAACATTTATCCGTTTCGAATGGCTTGGTTCTGCTCATGCAAAATACGAATGCTGTTGCTTACCTTTATTCGAAGGATAGTCGTGCTTCATACATCAATGTTAAGTTTAAATGCATACAATCATTAAAAAAGCACGTACTGTATTTCAGGACTTTTAGAACAAAACTGCACATCATGCGTTTTGCGCGTAATATCATCTTCATTGAATATTATGTTCATAATCCTTCAAGTATGATTATGGACATACTTCGAGCATTTTAAATAGACATGGTTATAATTAAAGCTTAATGATCATATGGTGCGTAATTTCCTTCGTTAACATATTTATTTAATACTTTACCATGGCTTAAATTACAAAATTGTGTTTGACGAAATATTTCGCAAGGGTTAGCGAGTAATTGAATTCTAATCGATTTAAAAGGACCTTGTTTGTTTAAGTTATACATATATTTAAAGTATTTCGAACGTCTTTTTATATTATATGTTTTAAAAGAAATTGGATTACAAATGCTCATAATAAAAAGAAACCATCAGACCTAGAATGTCGTTGCAATTAGTAAACACGCTTATATATAACAACCTTCAGTTTTTGAGTTTATCCAAAGTTAAAATTATATAATATCTGATCAATTTAACATATTTAAGTGAGTATACACGTTTCAATGTCAACATGTTATACTCGCAATCTTAAATCAAAATATGAATGTGATGATAAGGAATGTTAAATAAAATTAATAAACAATGTCTATGTGGTATCATCAATCAAATATTGTTTACCAAAGTAAAATATATAAATAGCAAGTTAACGCCGATACCGACACGTTAAGACATATTTGTTGTAAAACCAGACGTGTGTCTATGTGCCTTATAAAAGAATCTGCCTATGTATATGACATTTTCCAGACGGTGTAGATGTCTTGTGTACAGAAAGGAGTTCAGAACATTATTTGCAATTGAATACAACTTCTCTTTCGTTCATTTTCTGGTACAACTTCTTCTGTACAGGTGTTTTATTCATCAATATGTTATCTGTTTTGAGAAAAGTAATAAGATCGTATATTCTCGCTTGAACATGCGTTTCATGGACACATGTGTATTTATTTACATTCAATTCAACATATAATTACCTAACAGTTACGTATTGTTTTTGCGTTAATATCGTCAATAGCAAACATAAAAGATGTTTGTGTACACAGTTATTATGTTTTTATTCAATTACACAGTGCATTTGATTTGTTAAATAGAATGTTAATATTCACATCGCAAATGAAGTAAATTGTATCATGGAAATCTTCATTATATTTTTCTTTCATTAATAATAGTTAACGAATATTTAAAGCAGTGAAAAGGTATGTTTCATTTCTTGACAACCATATACAACTTTGTATAGTGATGCTTTACTTTCAATTACATGTCAATGTATACAAAAATTCAACTTGTATGGCCATATGGGTCATTTAAAACATAACACGTTATTCATTACAAGCAATACAATACTGAATATGATAAAATCAAGCGTTCCAATATTAGTGTTATTGTCGGTAATTATTTCCGCTGATGCGAGATGAAACGAGCCGTAATATTCATTAATACTTATTTTCTAATATCCGTATATGAACTCTGCATTAAAAACTGGTAGATGGAATAATTACTTTATTCACAAAACATTATAGAAATTTGTTGGTATGAAAGCTAAAGTTTGCAAGATACAAAGCATAACATCGTACATTTGAATTTAAAGTCAAAGTCATTTAAATGACACAAATGTGGTGTGCATGTACGTAGATGTGATTATTTCTATATTTCTCATTTTGCACCGTTTTTTCCATATTTACATCGTTCATAGCAAAATCTACATCCTTGCAAAAACATAAAGTAGGCCTCTTATAATAAGTGGCAACACGTATCGTGTTATGAACTAGCGTCCGGGAAGTTGATTTATTGATAGTTCCGTCATGTCTCAAACTAATTAAAGCTCTTTCGAATAGGCAGGAATCTCGTTCGGAGATATGAACTCGTCCACCACTGGAAGCAACTAGTTCAGGAAATTACGTTTAGTATTTGGACTTTATTTTATTTTATTTTATGTTAGAAAAATGCTGGCTAAATTGTTTTTGAAAACCCTTAAAAATCACCGAATTAGCCAGTCAACACTCCTCCATTTAATTAAATTAATAATCTGTTAATTTGGTAATTTGTTTAGCCACCGGACGAAATCTAAACTTTCCTTTTGTACGTATATGCCTCAAGAAATTGCAGTATTTCAGGGTGTTGTTTAGTCATTTGAGAAGACTTTGCCGAAAAGAAACTGTTTGATTTAAGGATCAAGTGACGAGATATTTCTTACTACAATATCAATTCAATAATGCAAAAAATATGGGTATATCAATTTAATAATATCGCTTGTATACACCATTTATTTGAAGACTTATCTTATGTGAGTATTAAACTTCGCTTTTCATTTACATGAAAAAGGTAAAATCAATCATCAAAACAATTTTTTTTAACAACTCGGACCTAAGATTAAAGCAAATTGGTCCTTATCTTAAAGCAACTCGGTCCTAAGCGTATAGCAACTCTGTGCTAAGCTTAAAGCATCTCGGTCCTAATCTTAGAGCAAATCTGGCTTAAGGTTATAGCAAACGGTCCGAAGCTTAAATCAACTCGGTCCGAAGTTTAACGTAACTCGGTCCTAAGCTTAATACAACTCTGTCCTAAGCTTAAAGCAACTCGGTCTTTATTTTAAAGCAACTCGGTCCAAAGCTTAGAGCAACTTGGCCCTAAGCTCAAAGCAACTCGGTCCTAAGCTTAAAGCAATTCGGTCCTAAGCTTAAAGCAAATCGTTCCTAATTTCAAGGCAACTCGGTCCTAAGCGTAGAGCAAATCGGTCCAAAGCTTAAAGAAACTCGGTCTTAAGCTTAAAGCAACTCGGGCCTAAGCTTAAAGCAACTCGGTCCTAAGATCAAAGCAATTCGGTCCTTAATTTTAAGCAAATTGGTCCAAAGCATAACTCAACTCGGTCCTAAGCTTTAAGCAGCTCGGTTCTATAATTAAACAACTCGGTCCTAAGCATTGATTTAATTGGTCCAAAGACTAAAACAACTCGGTCCTAAGCTTAATCAACACGGTCCTGAGCGTTAACCAACTCGGGCGTGAGGGTAATAATAACAATTGTTAGGAACATTTTTCATTATTTTTCTAGCGAACTGATAAATAGTATTCTCATTTTTATAACAACACCTAAATGCATCTTTATTGCAATTATATTTCTTACTTTAAAACCAAGATATATTGTACTACAAACACATTTGCACATTAGCATTAAGTGACAAAACCTATTTAGGACCTTTTCTGATTAATGATTACACCATAAATGTAATTCCGTTTCTGTATCCATGGGCCGTCTGTGAGAATCATACTGGCTTATTTATTGTGTTAATTCATGTTCCTGTCCGATTTGCGGACAGCATATTATAATAAGGTAAAATAACTTGGGAAAAGAGTGTTGGAGCACGCGAACAGGATAAGATGGGATATTTAAAATTGGTCTTGCGGGAACTATTATTTTCTGTGCAGGCTACATTCCACTCGCGAATCAATAGCTCTTCTTGTTTCGTCGATAGCACTATCCAATTATAAAATTGTATATTATATTATATATATTAGTTTGTCTCAGCTGACTTTTCAATTGTTTACCGCAATATTTCCTTTTAGATATGGGTGTCGTTTATACCTGATACGGCATACAGCGGGATACCATTACACAGAGATGCTCGGCCTTTGAGAAGAATCCATTTTTTCATAATGTACCTACTGGATGCCACTTTTGTTGAGCAAATTAAAACTTAAAGTATGTAAATAGACATCAATTTTAATTTAACATATATTGTTTAGTTATCAACGATTTAACAGAGCTTTACATGTACTTGTTCCCAGGTTGGATTATTTTTAAGAGGGTCAGTAAATGTCTTAAATTTTTTAAACATCGGAACTGTAGAGTTCCATCATAATAACATTAACATCATTACATAATGAGAACACACAAAAACAATTGTCCCCATTGTGGTATATTTCCAGTGACTTTTGGATTGAACAATATCCCCCGTTTAAACTCGGCCATGAAGGCAACATTTGTCTGCATTTAATACGTTAAATAACGGATTTACGTGTTGTAACACAATTTAACAAAACACATTATTAAATCGTTCCGTGTTTTTAACGTTTTATAATTGTATCAATATAAAAAATGATTACTCATAAACTAAACTGTATGAACTGTTATTTCGCTCCCTGGTGTACCATGTCCTTTTTTTAGTGAATCTTATATAAAAATTTGGAAAACTGTCATTTCGACAATCTGTGAACATGTCCTGTTAATACTGTATTATCAAATGGAACATGTCATCACTAAAAGCAATACAAAAATACAACAATTTCATTTTCTTGCAAAACATGCAATGCTTAGATTAATATTCGTGATCTATGTCAGTCGATACACCCGGCATAATGAATTGAAGTAAGAACGCTTACGGGAATACGGTACGTATAGCATCATATACATATTTGTTTCATGACTTGAATTTATAAAAACGCATACAGCCTTGAAATACATCTTAAAAGACTCGAAAGTCTTTATAAGTGTTTACATTTACTTACTTCAGCACACCACTTGATACGCCACTACCTGAGGTTTTGCTACCACACCGAAATGTGAATCCCAACAATGGGCATGTAGTATATTTAAAAGTATATGTTATGTATTATAATTATGCAATCAACCATATTCAGTTTATTCACCAATAAAATCGTTTACACCGATGATTGTTTCAAATCATTAGATTGCATTATCAGACACAGTGGGATTATAGTGACCCCATATGATGTTCATTTACCGTTCGAAGGCGTTGACCCTAGCTTTAACATTTTTTTACATTTGGTGTTGCGGTCAATAGACTTATATTAAATGTTCCTCTTTTGTACTGTCACGTGCCAACTTATCTTCAATGAAACACTAGCGGATGTTAATAAGCTTTTATTCAGTGATTATGTTTCAGGAGTGTAACTTGTCCTCTGTTTGCTATAACGTACATTTGTATTGGCTTCCATGAAGCAGCATGCATATCATAAAACGGCAATTTATTAAAAGACAGTAGAATGGTGATGAAGTTATCTGTAAAATAGGGAAAGAACGCCGAGACCGTAAACTAAGCCTTAACATGCACTTAGTGATATGCTTTGAGGGAACGTCTTGAAAATATATGATGGAATTCAAATAAGTCATGTATAAAATCTTGACCGCATTGATACGAGAATAGCCACACGTTACTGGCTAGGACAAATATAAACAAGGGCACATTTTTCTGGTCAACTATAACTATTTTTGTGCTAGTTTTCATATATAAAACTAAGATCACATAAACGTAATTTGTTAATATGCGCCATATGCATAAACGAAAACTAAACGAAGCGGAAAACCACTGTCACACATTGTATTATTCACTGTAATCCCAAACTAGTGCATTCTATTTGGTTTAATTTTAGCCTCGTCACGTGACTTGATCATTCAAGCCTGTAGTCTAATGGCAATATTGTGTTGATTTTATTGCTTGAAGATTAATGACATACAAAAAGAATTGCAAGGATTTCGCGTCAACATCAAGGACATGGTATGAAAACTAAATTCGTCATCTAATTTCCGTTCCTGTGTCCACAGGTTCCCTGTAAGACTCTGCATACCGCAATTAATTGTATCTGTATTAAATTCACGTTCGTTACTGATGTGCTTGCGTTAATACGTAATGACAATTTGTTTTCAGTTGATACAATTACTGCACACGGCACCATGCACTCATTTGAAACAATCATGTCTGTGTGTGTGTTATTCCGTAAACAAAACGATTGTTGACACTTACTAACAGAAATCACTATGTATGACTGTTTAGTAAAAATCTGAAAAACTGGTCGGTGAATATTAAGCGCATCATAATGGTGTTTGGATATTAGTTCGAACGTGGTCAAGAACAAAATTTCTCCATTGCTAATTTACGCATAATAGTATTATTGCAAGGTTTTTCATCGAGAATTCTATGTTTTTCATTTATAATTGAATCGCAGAATGTACTTGTCGCATACTTACTCTAATGACGTTTCATGTTTTTGCTTTAGCAGCATTCATTAACACTTATATGTATTTTTAGGCGTATGCATATATCATTTATTAGGGGGATTACTAGTTTAAANGACATGGTATGAAAACTAAATTCGTCATCTAATTTCCGTTCCTGTGTCCACAGGTTCCCTGTAAGACTCTGCATACCGCAATTTACTGTATCTGTATTAAATTCACGTTCGTTACTGATGTGCTTGCGTTAATGGCAATTTGTTTTCAGTTGATACAATTACTGCACACAGCACCATTTTATACAAAACCTTATAATAAGGTTAAAGCTAAAGTTATTTGATAAAAAATTAAAATATTCACGAATAAGTATCCACGTTTTAACGCACGTACACAGCAAACCACAACACAACGATTACATGTTCGTCGGATTTGCCGAACATAAAATTCGTAAAAGGAAATTAAAAAACAAATGTATTCTTTTATTGTACCCGCAACAGTATATTTAACCCCATTCCTGCATAAAAAAGAAAAGATTTTGTTCAAGGAATATTTGTTAAACCAACATAATTACCATTTAGAATGTCTGATTTGTGTACATTAAAGTAAACGATACCAAATGGCAGCATTAACCAGTCTAGACCTTTCTTTCTCAAAATGTCCCTCGAGTTGTTACGAAACAGTATGTGACAAATATAGTAGCAGATTTCTCTTATCAGCGACCATTGCTTCTCATCATGAAATATCGCCCAAATAGGTTACATGTATAAATAGGCAAGTTGAATTGCATTATTCGGTAAATAAAAACTGCTTGATGTGCACAAAATAAAAAGTAATACAAAGCAATTGGGCTTTGTAACAATCACTTATAAAGTCAAGGACAAACCTAACCAGAATGTATAAATGGGGTACCTATTGGCAATATATTATGCTTTGAAAGTGTTTGATTGAAATGTTCAATAAATACTGACAAAATATGTATTGTTTTGCTCTTCTCGCTCGCAACTGCATATATCGACAATCGACAATAATTTGTATTATTATTGCACGCGCTCCATGTGTTAATGCCGAAATCCGCAGAAAAACGGATGAATTTGTTGTGGANCACTGTATCTGACTAATTGGCGATTGTGCTATGATGCACAACGTCATATTTCATGGTTTTATTCCATTTTATACGAAACCTTATAATAAGGTTAAAGGTAAAGTTATTTAATAACAAAAATAAAATATTCACGAATAAGTATCCACGTATTAACGCACGTAGACAGCAAACCACAACATAACGATTACATGTTCGTCGGATTTGCCGAACCTAAAATTCGTAAAAGGAAATTAAAAAACAAATGTATTCTTATATTGTACCCGCAACAGTATATTTAACCCCATACCTGCTTAAAAAAGAAAAGATTTTGTTCAAGGAATATTTGTTAAGCCAACATAATTACCATATAGAATGTCTGATTTGTGTACATTAAAGTAAATGATACCAAATGGCAGCATTAACCAGTCTAGACCTTTCTTTCTCAAAAATGTCCCTCGAGTTGTTATGAAACAGTATGTAACAAATATTGTAGCAGATTTCTCCTATCAGCGACCATTGCTTCTCATCATGAAATATCGCCCAAATAGGTTAAATGTATAAATAGGCAAGTTGAATTGCGTTATTCGGTAAATAAAAATTGCTTGATGTGCACAAAATAAATAGTAATACAAAGCAATTGGGCTTTGTAAAAATCACTTATAACGTCAAGGACAAACCTAACCAGAATGTATAAATGGGGTACCTATTGGCAATATATTATGCTTTGAAAGTGTTTGATTGAAATGTTCAATAAATACTAACAAAATATGTATTATTTTGCTCTTCTCGCTCGCAACTACATATATCGACAATCGACAATAATTTGTATTATTATTGAACGCGCTCCATGTGTTGATGCCGAAATCCGCAGAAAAACTGATGAATTTGTTGTGAAATTCCGCTATTATTTGGTAGAATTCTGTTATCATGTAGTTATCTGGAAATTAGAAAGTAATTCAGAGACTTATTAACCAACCCTAAAATTGTTACATTCTAGCGGAAGTTCATGAATATACCTGATTTTATTCAGATAAGTAGTTTGTCAACTCTCTAACCGAGATACTCCCTTTGAGAAGAATCCATTTATGTTCATAATGTACGTACTGGGTGTCACTTTTGTTGAGAAAATTTAAACTTAATGTATGTAAAGACACAACAATTTCAATTTAACATATTTGTTTAAATTTCCCACGATTTAAGAGAGCTTTAAATGCACTTGTTCCCAGTTTGGATTATTTTTAAGTGTGTCAGTAAATGCCTTAAATTGCTAGATTTAAACATCGGAACTGTAGAGTTCCATCATAATAACAATAACATCATTTCAGAATGAAAACACAAGAAAACAGTTTTTCCATTTAGGCTCCTACCACTGAGCTTTGGATTAAACAATTTCCTCCGTAATCACTTGGCCATGAAGGCAACATTTGTCTGCATTTAATACTTTAAATAACCGATTAACGTGTTGTAATAAAATTTAACAAAAAACACCAGAAACGGTCCAAAGTATTATACCATTTCGCCTTTTTAACGTTTTATAATGTTATCAATATAAAAGAACTGTAGTTTTGGTATGAGCAAACGTCATAAGTGTTATTTCGCTCTCTGGTATACCATGCGCTTTTATTTTCTTAATCTTTTTCAAAAATTTGGAAAAATGTCATTTCGACAATCTGTGAACAAGTCCTTTTAATACGTTGTTATCAAATGGAAAATGTCATCACTAAAAGCAATACAAAATACAATCATTTCTTTTTCTTGCAAAACATGCAATGCTTAAAAAAATATTCGTGATCTATGTCAGTCGATACACACGGCATCATTGATTGTAGTAAGAACGCTTACGAGGAATCGGTACGAATAGCATCATATACATATTTGTTTCATGACTTGCATTTATTACAAAAAATAAAGCCTTTTATATTATTCTTAAAAGACAAGAACGTCTTAACTAGTGTTAACACTAACTGACTTCACCACACCACTTCAGAAGCCACTATCTGAGGTTTTGCTAACACACCTACATGTGAGTCTCAACAAAGGGCATGTAGTATATTAAATATTTAATTTTGTGAATTAAAACGAATTAAACTAATTATGCAATTAACCATTTTCAGTGTATTCACCAATAAAATCGTTTACATCGATGATTGTTACAAATCATTAGATTGCATTATGAGACGCAATGGGATTAGGGTTACCCCCAATGATTTTCATTAGCCGTTCAAAGGCGTTGACCCCAGCTTTAACGTGTTGTTACATTTCGTGTTGCGGTGAATGGTCTAATATTAAATTGTCATCTTTTGTACTGGCAAATGCCACCTAACTTCAATACGATACTAGCGGATGTCAATAAGCTTGTATTTAGTGATTATGTTTCAGGGGTGCAATTTGTCCGCTGATACCGTATACTAAGCATTAACATTCACGTAATGATAATCTTTATCGGAACATCTTGGAAATAAATGATATTTTTTTTTCAAATAAGTCATGTTTACAATCTGTACCGCATAAATACGAGAACCAAACGTCACTGGCTTGGACAAATATAAACAAAGGTACATTTTTCTGGTCAACTATAACTATTATCGTGCTAGTTCGCATAAATACAACTAAGAAAACATGAAAAGCATTGTATCACATAAACATAATTTGTTTATATGCGTCATATGCATTAAACGAAACGGCAAACCAATGTCCCACATGTTATTAATCATTGTAATACCAAAATAGTGACTTCTATATGGTTTATTTTTTCCTTGACACGCGCCATGAAAATTAAAGCCTGCAGTTTAATGGCAATATCGTGTTGCTTTTATTTCTAGAAGATTAATGACATACAAAAAGTGTTGCAAGTATATATTTTGGTCTTCAGAATGTTACGTAACCCTTAAGGGCATGATCTGATAACTAAATCCGCTAGACATTTAATTTCCGTTCCTGTGTCCACATGTCCCTTGTAAGACTGTGATAATTAACTTTGTCATACCACTGCATTANTAACCTTTTATTCTCTATATATCGGTATTGAATTCACGTTCGTTACTGATGTGCTGGCGTAAATACGTAATGCCGATTTGTATTTAGTTTTGGCAATAATGGGACACGGCAACTTGCCATTATTTAAAAAGAAGATCATGTCTGTGTGTGTGTGTTATTCCGTCCAGGAAATGGTTGTTGACAATTTAGAACAGACATCAAGATGCATGGACTGTTTATTCATCCGTATAGCTGGTATGCAAATTTTAAGCGCAACAATTAAGTTGCAGGATATAAGTTCGAACATCGACAATGTACGAAATGTCTCCATTGCTAATTTACACATATTAGAATAATTGCAAGTTTGTTTATATTGAGAACTCCATGTATTTCATTAATAATATTTTTTTTTTCGGTAATCAGCGATTGAATTGATTGTTAATTAAGAAAAAAAAAAAAAACANCACTCTCTAAATACTGTTATGATTGTATGTTGTCGTAAAATAAATCCAGGTTACATGTGACCGACAATGTAAGAAAATGAAAAGGTACGAACATATTCCCAATGTTAAGACGACTATAACGATTATAGAAAAAAATACATTAAACCACATGCTAACTTCAATACATTGCACGAGTTAAGGAAATAAGCTAATCGAACGTTTTTATATTAAATTAATTTTATTTGTCAAGTAATTATCTTTTTTCTCGCCAGTTGGTTTAAAAAAAAATAATAATATTTTTGATCAAGAAAGTCATGCAATCACCTGCCATTTACTGAAAGTCAAGTCGGAATCTTTATAAAATATTGTGTTTATCTGTCTATGTACAACAATAGCAATCACAACATCCTCTTGACGTTCAAAACTTTTCTACACGGTGATAATGTTCATGCAAGTATCTAGGTTCCTTTAAATAACAGTCTGCATTTGCATTTATAGACTCAATATTCCAACGTCATGTGATAACGACATTGACGTGGGCATCGTTGGAATCTAATTACAAAATACTAAAGTAAATGCACACAAAACGGAAATCCTTAACGGTTTTTGTGCATGGTGTATGCAATTTACGTTAATCTAAAATTCTATAAAAGCATATGCATTACCACTTTTAATTGCAAGTGGCTTAACATAGATATTGATATGCACGTGTTGAATAATTCCAAGAATGATAGCGCAGATGATTAAAGCGATATGTAAGTATTTCTTCGGATGGCTCCTAAGTCATAAGTCCGATACCCAATTGGTGTCCAGACTTTTTGCTAATTTGTTTCTTTCAAATGTCTCATTTGGTATAACATTATATTTAATTAACTTTATGAGCATGTTATGTAAAGTTCATTTGTGAAATGTAAAAGAAAAAACAATTAGATGGCAGATGGAATCCAGTTTAACGCAACTGGTTTTTCTTGCTATTTCGAGACGGCTATACAATACTTCTATATTTAATCACAATGACGTAAACTATCTTTCTTTAGTTTTCCAACACCTGCTTGTAAGCATTGTTTTTCCGGAACAATAATGAGAAGTCGATATTTTAGTATGTTATACTTGGCTATTCCGTTACAAGGATTTCATCAAATTCCAACAACAAGCCAATTTCAAATACTCACAAAAATCACTTCTGGTGATGTTCAGCGATATTATATCACGTAATGTACTTTCAAGTAAAAAATAAACAATTTACCCTAATTATCATTGATGTCTGAAAAAAAAGAGTCTTGTCCCTACATTCAAGTACATTTAAAGTGTTTAGTGCATTTAAAGTGTATACATTAGGCTTCGCTGCCTTATCGATCAAATATACGTATCTATATTGTGTGCAAAACAATTTAAGCTACTAAACGATTTTTTTTTTGCGGCGATTTAACACGACTTGAAATAAATTACTTTAAGTTTCGACTAGTATACTTATATACATTTTTATTCAAATAATAATCGATAGAAAACTATTTAGCCATAAGAATTCTGCTTTGAACATTTATAATTTAAATAGACCAATTAAATTATCTGTAATAATCGTAACAGCAAAATACTTTGCAGTCCGATGCTTGAATATGTATGATGTTTCATTTAACTTTAATGTATAAACCTAAACAGTGCGTTGTATCTTGTGTAACTGTATTTCATAGTGTACAATGTCATTCCAGTTATAGGGCTGTGTATTAGTGCTATTTCATTATGAAGCGCTCCCGATTGGTGCAAAAAGGTACCATGTGACATTTAATTGTAATGGTGCATGGTACCTTTGTGCACCAATGGGGCGAGCGGTTAACCAATCGTTTAGTACTCAATACCCTTAAGGTTGATAATTCTTGCAACATTTTGGTTTAAAACGTTATTTCCTGCAACTGAAGTTGTGTAATCATGAATAATGAAGCAAAAGCAAATGAAATTGGACTCTTCGCAAGTTATTCTAAACAAAACAAGTGTTATCAATTTCAATGTGAAGTATTGGCACGGCTGAAAACTTAACTGACTACAAGCATTATACTTTAATATGATCTAATGGACAAAGCAGAATTTTAATTACAGATAATGAAGTACGAAGTCAAAACACAGTCAAAAGTGGTTCTAAGAATATGGAAACTTCAGAACAAAAACGTGAAATAAACCAAATCAAGTTATTTAGAACAATACCTTTAAAAATTAAATAGTTCATTAAAAACAAAACAAACAAATTTCTTCTAATACAACGAGTAGCCAGTTATAAACATGTTTCTTAAATCTACAAATAAATAAAACTGCAGTAATTGAAGAGAATCACAAAACACTGTTCAAACAGCTAACTTTATATGCATTGTTGTTTTACGCTGTATTTCACCAGTTTACGGATCAGCTAGAGAACATTATAATCATAGGAGCGTGAAATTTAACATTCAACATTCGTGTGATCTTTACCAAAGCATTTCTTATGTCAGGAAATTGTTTGTTGCGCATACCTTTGTCAGAATGGAAGACGTGTATGTGCCCCGCAGTGCGATTCGATCACAGGGCAATCTTAAAAGAAGGAGGCATTAAGGCGTATTGAATTAATCTTTCCCGAACCAAATTCCCGAATTCTCAAAATACGACTGCATTTGCTAACCTTTATTCGAAGAATAGTCTAGCTAGATTCATAAACGTATTGAAGCAAAACACAAAATCGTTTAAAAGCACGTACTGTACTTCAAGACTTTTAGAACAAAACTGCATATCATGCGTTATGCGTATTCTATTATACTCATTGAATATTATATTCATAATCCTTCAAGTATGATTATGGACAAACTTCGAGCATTTCAAATAGACATGGGGATATTTAAAGCGTCATGGGCATATGGTGCGTAATTTCCTTCGTTTACATAAATATTTAAATACTTTATCATGACTTAAATTACACAATTTTCTTTGATGAAATATTTCGTTAGGATAAGCAAGTACATGTTATTGAATTCTTATCGCTCTAAAAGGATCTTGTTTGTTTAAGTTATATATATATATGATTAAAAATTTCAAACGTATTTTTATATTCAATGTCTCAAAGGCATTGGATTACAAATACTCATAGTAAAATGACACTATTAGACTTAGAATGTCTTTTCAATTAGTATGCATGCAAATATATAACAGCCTTCAGTGTTTGAGTTAATCCAAAGTTAAAAGTAGACACAAAATGGCTAATGCTATCTGATCAGCTAAACAAATTGAAATGAGTATACACGTTGTCAATGTCAACATTTTATTCTCGCAATCCTAAATCAACATATGAATATGACCAGGAATGTTAAAAACAATTAATTAACAATGTATATGTGGTATCATCAATCAAACATTGTTTACTTAAGTAAAATGTATATCTAGCAAGTTAACGCCGATACCGACACGTTAAGACATGTTTGTTGTAAAACCATACGTCTATACTGTACAGCAGAAAATTATTTGCATTTGAATACAAATTCTCTTTCGCTCATTTTTTGGTACTCCATCTTCTATACCAGTGTTATTCATCAATGTTTTGTTCTGTTTTGTGAAAAGTAATAAGATCGTATATACTCACTTTAACATACGTTTCATGGAAATATGTGTATTAATTTACATTTTATTCAACATAGAATTGCCAAACAGTTACGTATTCGTTTTACGTTAATATCGTCAATAGCAAACATAAAAGATGTAAGTGTATACAGTTATTATGTTTTTATTCACAAACACAGTAGTGTGATTGTTTATAGAATGTAAATATTCAAATCTCAATTGAAGTATATTTTATTATGGAAATCTTCCTTATATTTGTTCTGTCTTAAGTAATCGTTAAAGAATATTTTAAGTATTGAAACATATATGTTATATTTCTTTATAAACATATAAACCATTGTATAGTGATGCTTTAATTTTAATTACATGTCAATGTATACAACAGTTCAGCTTGAATGGTCCTATGGCTCAAAAATTACATAAGACGTTATTTATTTTAAGCAATACAATACTGAATATGATAAAAACAAGCGTTCTAATATTGATGTCATTGTCGTTAATAATTTCGATGATGCGAGATATGAAACGACACGTAATATTAATCAATACTCATTTTCCAATATCCGTATATGAAATCTGCTTTAAAACTGGTAGCTCGAATAATTACTTAAGTCACATAACATCATAGAAAGTGTTGGTATGAAAGCTTCGCAAGATACAACACAGAACATCGTCATTGAATTTACAATCAAAGTCATTTAAATGACACAAATATGGTGCATGTAATTCGTTATTCGGATATCTATAATGTGTGATTCTGTCTTCATTTTTCACTTTTTACCAATCCCTGCATATTAACATCATTCATAACACAATCTTCAATCAGTCAAAACATAAATTGGGCCTCTACTAATAAGTGGTAGCATGTATCGCTTTTATAACAAGCGTCCGTGAAGTTGATTAATTGATAGTTCCGGCATGTCTCTAACTAATTAACGTTCTTAAGAATAGGCAGGTCTCGTTTGGGGATGTGAATTTGTAAACCACTGGAAGAAACTAGTCCATGAAATTACCTTAAGTATTTGTAATTTATTTTATTTTTGTATTTTATACCAATACTGCCTAAATTGTGTTAAAGACGCTTAAACATCACCGGTCCAGCCAGTCAACGGTTAACTATCCATTTAATTAAATTAATAATCTGTTATTTGGGTAATTGGTTAAGCCGGACGAAACCTAAAATGTGTACGTTTTTGTGTACGTCTAAGTGTGCATTAATTACAGTATTTTAGTTGGTTTTGAAAGGCCCACTGAGTCATTGGTGAAGACTTTGCAGAAAACACACAATTTGATTTAAGGATCAGATTACGAGAAATTTTGAACTACCATATCAATTCAATGATGCCCTAAATGTGTGTATAATATATTAATTTTATAATTTCACTTATCAATACAAATACATGTAAGACTAATCTTCTATGAGTATTAAAGTTCACTTTTCATTTAAATGAAGATGCTGAAAACAATCATGCTTGTATGTGTGGGAAATGCATTATAGAGATGAAAGTACTACGCTTTGAAGTCCCAAATCTTTATTTTACTTTTTTAGATTTTGCAGATTGGATGTTACATTGGAAACTGTTTGATGCACAAGACAACACCGGGGTTATCAACCAGCATTCGACTCGAAACGGATGTCCTTAACGGGTTTTGTGCATGGTGTATGCAATTTACCCAAATCTAATATTCTAACAAAGCATATGCATTTACACTCTTTGTTACAAATTGCTTAACATTTTTATTAATATGCAAGTGTTGAATACATCAAGACTTTTGTGGAATGCAATTTGTATAACGTGCAAGCCATTATTCATAAACAAATGCTCCTTTCGAAAACAAGAAGAAATCCAAAGCATGGAATTCATGAATCTTTGTCTATTTCGTGTTTAGATTCATTTGTTATTTAAGTAAATATTCCTAAAAGGATAAATAATGCATCCTCTTGTAAAAAGAAAACATTGGTATTCTTATAGAAAATTTATCTAAAATGTTGGTTTAATTAAGTACATTTTTTTAAATATTTCCGAAAGTAACTTAGTAATTTTATGGAACTATGACGTAGAAAGGGTCCTAAAGGGAACGCTTATTAAAAACACTTAGAGTTTGACAAAAACAATAATGGTAATATGTAATAGTAAATAGTTTATGGAACTACTACGTTGAAAGGGCCTTAAAGTGAGTATACACGATTTTGTCAAAAATTTATGAATTTATATAAAAAGTGTAAAAAACTTATTATACATAAATTTCAAGAACATGTGTCGAAAAATGCGAAATAAGCCAGATATTTAATTCTGAAATCGAAAATGTCTGTGCAGTCGAATTCCTTAGCATGTATATCATGCGTGTAAGATGTGAATCTAAATTTAGTTTTTGTGCAGATTCGTTCATACGACACAAAGACACAATTTTGTTTCCTAACGGTACCTATTCATACGACACACGAACACAAACTCCGAGCCTAATAAAAAGACGAATGCTTCGGTTATTGTAAGAAAATATGTACGAAATATCTTCGTCACAATCGGCTCGGGGCGCTAATTTGTCTTTGCTGCATTTTATAAAATTCGTCTTCAATATATAATTTTTCTTGCTTTTTTGTGTTATTGTGACATATTTTTATCAATATTACAATCTAACCCATATAAAAATCGTGCATACCCACTTTTAAGGAACGCTAATAAAAAAAATCAGAGTTTGACAAAAACTACTGTGGCAATATGGGTATGTGTGTGTGTGGCTTTTTATATGTTTAAGTGTTTACGTCATTATTTAAAGCAAGCCATATGCCCATTAATTTAGAAGAGGGTTATTTACTACGAATGATTGCGCAGATGTTAAAAGCGATATTTACTGTCATTTCTTCGTATGACCCTGACTTCGATTCCCAAAATTGTTTTGTTCAGCTGTGTGCTTACTTGTTTATATCAAATGTCACATTTTGTTTTACATTATGTTTACATTATTTTTTATTAATTTTATGAACATGTTTAGTAAACTGCATTTATGCAAAGAAAAACAAACATGGCAAAATGAATCCAGTTTTACGCAACTTATTGTTTTGTTCGTGCTATTTCGAGAGGCTATAAACTACTTCTTTATTGAAAAACAATAACTTAAAATATACTTGTGCAGTGTTCAGCACCTGCTTGTTGGTATTGTATTTCCGGAAAACGTTATGTGAAGGCGATATTTTAGTATTCGATGCTTGGCTATTGACTTATAAGGATTTCATCGTATTTCAACAACACGCCAATTTCAACCTCTTCAGAGCTGGCGATGTTCTCCGATATTATATTACCTGATGTAATTTAAAGTAAAACATACACCAATTATCCTATGTTCCACTGATGTTGAAAAATAAATAGTCTTGCCCCACATGCCAGCACATTAAAAGTATATGCATAAGGCTTTGCTAATATGTACGATTTTATATTGTGCGAAAAAAAACAGCATAAGGTTTGCCGTTTTAACATTAACACAAAGATTAAGAGATAAATAATAAATTTACTTAAATAGTTTGATCCCAATGGTTACAGCCAGTAGCTTAATTGACCGTTACAGTCTAAAACAACTCGGTCTTAAGCTTATATAGCAGCTTGGTCCTAAGCCTAAATCAACTCAGTGATTAGCTTATAGTAACTCGGTCTTAAGCTTTATGCAACTCGTCCCTTTGCTTATTGCACTCGTTCTTAAGCATATAGCAGCTTGGTCATAAGTTTAAAGCCACTCGGCCCTAAGCCAAACTTGGTTCTGAGGCTTAAGCAACTCGGTCCTAAGTTTCAAGCAACCATGTCCTTAAGACAATGACAACCTCAATGCATCTTTATTACCAGTAAAGTTCTGACTTAAAACTATTGCAAATAAATTTGCACATACACATTAAGTAACAACAACACCATTTTGGACCTGATCTGATAAATGAAAACATCAGAAATATAATTCCGTTTCAGTGTCCATGGGCCATATGTGGGAATCATACTGGCGTGTTTATGGTATTAATTCTTATTTTTTATGAAATGTGCTGACAACATTTGAGAATTGCGTATAATAACTTGGGCAAAGAGTGTTGGAACACGCGAACAGGATTTAGGAATTTATATTAAAATTGGTCTTGCGGGAATTATCCTTTACTTCGCAGGCTACGTTTAGTTCGCGATTCAATTAATCTTCTTGTTTCGTACTATCCAATTATACATAATAACAAGAAAGCAATCAAACTCAAAACATAAACAGACATTTCTAAGAATTAATCTCCATTTACATTTGAGTCACACAGATAATAGTGAAAAGTTATGTGATAAGACATTTGTTTTGCAGAAGTTAAAATAAATTACGTATGAGTTTAATTGATTCAAATATGTGTTGCATAAATCATAAGTTAAGGAATGTCTAACCGCTTCATGTGGTATTTATGTCTGTGTATGATCCACCATATTTTTGTATCTATATTAGTTTGTGTCAGCTGACATTTCAATTGTTTACCGAAGTGGTTCTTGTTAGATCTGTGCACATCGGTCATTTGTTAACAAGTCACAAGTACCAAGCTATTAATTTGACAATGTAATTTCAGTTTTTGTTTGCAAATCATGCATGAATGTTAACAAAGCATATAGGATTATAATAATGTTGTGGAAAGTCTAATTAAGTGTTTAAACAAGCTTACTCCAATAGATCACTTTAGAAGCCATTACCAGTGGTTTTCGAAATAACCAAAATATTCGTCTTAATAAAGGACGTTCAATATACTTAATACGATATGGTTTGTATTTAAAAAAAATCAAAATAATAACGTATTAATTAACCAATACATTCACAAATGAAATAGTTTACCCCGATTGCTGTTGCGAATCATTACATGGCAGTATGGGATTTCCATTGGCCGTTCAAAGGCTGTGACTCAAGCTTAAATCTTTTGTTTCATTGGAGTTGCGATCTATAGTTTAAAATTATTTGTCCTTTATCTTACCACTGCATTGATATCTGACTGATATATCGTTGCATGATATATATTTTTTTATATCATGTTCAACAGGAAGTTCTTAAATCAGTCGATGTGTCATATTACTAAGACTTAACAAAACAGTTATATTTTTTTGTAAAAAATAATCAGATTCATCAAAATAAACAATTTGATACCAAGATGTATTACATTTTATCCACAAAAAGCAACACAAACAGCAAAAAACGTATTTTCCAAATATTTAAAATGAATGTGTAAATGCTGATGACGTCATGTTCGACAGGAAGTTGTTTAATCAGTCGATGTTTGGATGTAAGTCATTTTACTCGGAATGAACTATAAAGTCATCATGTTTAGTAAACTAAAATCAGATTCAACAAAACAAACACTTTTATACCAGGATGTATTATATTTAAGACACAAAAAGCAAACAAAACAGCGAAAAACATATCTTACAAATATTAAGCGCAAGTGCTTATTACGTCATTAGTAACAAGTCAAACGATCATATTCATTCCCGCTAAAAATGCAGCGTCGTGGCGATTTTGTTTTATTTATTTCTTTTAAAACGGGGACTTAGAGAGAGGTATTATAAACAGAAAAACAGGTTACTGCCTGATCTTTTTGTAATATATCAGGCTCGGCACGAATAAAATAACGGCTCGGCAAGCCTCACCGTAATATTTTTCTAAGCCTTGCCTGATATGTTACAAAAAGATCAGGCAGTTACCTGTTATTCTATATGTATAGTATAGGCAAATGGTCACATGCCTTAAATAAAAGACTAGTGAATGTTAACAAGATATTATTCATTGACCATGTTTAAGGAGTGTAATGTGGACTCAGTTTGCTATACAGTACATTTGTATTGGCTTCCCAGAAGCAGCCTATATATCATGAAACTGCAATTTATTATTCATAATTGCACGAGTAATATTCCTGAAATAGTTTGCAGGTTATTGCATATGAAGATTTAATCATTCCACAGCAGTGAATCAGAACGCAACCGTGTAATACAAATTAATGACAAGTACTTTTAGGCCCAACTATTAATGAAGCACCGCTTAAGAGACATGGTATATTGTCTTTATATTTTTCATATTTATAAACGAAAATTAAACGAAACGGCAAACCAATGAAACGCATGTATTCAATGTAATTCTAAACTAGTGCTTATTATTTGGTTCTCTTTTGCCTCGTCACATGTTTTGACAATTATTTCCTGTAGTTAAATGGCAATATCGTGATGCTTTTATTGCTAGAAGATTAATAACAGACCAACAGTGTTGTAAATATATCTTTTGTTCTTCAGAATTTCACGTAAACCTAAAGGACATTATCTGCTTACTACATTCACCAGAATTTAATTTCCGTTATTGTGTCCACATGTCCCCTGTAACACTGTGATAATTAACTATATCTGTATTGAATTCACGTTCGTTACTGATGTGCTTGCGTTAATACGTAATGCCAATTTGTATTTAGTTAAGGCAAACATGGCACATGCATGTCTGTTGGTGTGCTATGCCGTGCAGGAAATGATTGTTGACAATTTGGAACAGTCATCAAGATGTATGGACGGTTTAGTAAAACTCTCAGTAGAATAGTCGGGGAATACTAAGCGCAACAAAAAAATGTTTGGATATTAGTTCGAACGTGGTCTAGAAACAACATTTCTATATTGCTAATTTACACATAATCGTATTATTGCAAGTTTTTGAAAATTTAATGTTTTTCATTAATAATTGAATCTCAGAATGTACTTAACGCACACTCTCTCTTAGGTCGCATATACCGTCTCGTATTAGCTTTGACAACATACATTAACACTAAAATGCATTTTTTTGGCGTTTATATATGTACAATTGTACACAAAACTATTAATCCCCCTAAGAAATGAATATATTGCAACAGAAACTATTTACCAATTTCAACTTTGTATAAAATATCGAAATCAGTTTAACACTATGTGCATTTAATGTGCATTTTAAGCGTTAGTTTTACTGTATCTGAATAAGTGATATCTGTAGATTGTGACTACTTATGTTATGATATACAATTTAATATTTCATGGTTGTATGCCATTTTATACGAAACCGGACATTAAGAATAAGGTAAAGTTATTTAATACAAAATTAAAGTATTCATTAATAAGTATTCACTTATTTACGAACGTACACAGCAAACCACAACAGAACGATACAATGATCGTGTCGAACCTGAAATTCGTAAAATGAAATAAACATTTTTTTATTCTTTTATTGTACCCGCCACATTCAATTTCACCCCATACCAGCATAACACAGATTTTGTTCTAGTAATATTGGTTAAGCCCACATAATTACTATATAGAATGTCTGTTTTGTGTAAATAAAAGTTAACTATACAAAATGGCAGCATTAACCTGTCTAGACCTTTCTTTCACAAAAATACCCCTCACGTTGGTATGGAACAGTCTGTGACAAATATTGTTGCTGATTTCTTTTATCAAAAACAATTGCTTCTCACCATAAAATATGGCCAACATAGGTTAAATGTATAAACGGGCAAGTAAAATGCGTTATTCTGTAAATAAAAACTGCTTGATGTGCACGAAATTAATAATAATACCAGGCAATGGTGCGTTGTAACAATCACTAATAAAGTCAATGACAAACTTAACCAGATAATATAAAGAGGAAATTATTGGCAATATATTAAGCTTTGAAAGTGTTTGATAGAAATGTTTAATAAATATGGACAACATATATATTGTTTTTGCTCTTTTCGCTCGCACCTTATTAAAACGACAATCGACAATAATGTGTATTATTATTGCAAGCGAGCCAATTGTTTTTAGACCACAATCCGCAAGAACAACTGATGAATTTGTTGCGGAATTCCCCTATTATTGGTCATGCTATTATCGGTTCGTAAACAAATAAGAGGCCTACAAATTAAGTCTTTACATGATACCTCCTGGTGGAACTTCTTGAAAATTTCGGATATTTATCAAATAAGTCAATTATCAAATCTCTTCTTTCTTGGTTCTAGTTTTTTTATTATAAAATGTATCTGATATGCTTGTTAACTATTATATACGCCACTGGCGAAGGCGTTTATTCAATGTCGCATTTTTCGTTAGTCAACGAGTGGCTCTATATATAGAAAAACAAATCGCTGCTATGATGATTTAATGTTGTTTCTGTTTAGTCGGTCTCTTACAAACACTGGTTACATTGTATTAAGTAACATTGTTCATGAGGCAATTTGTATCAGAGTACGCAGAGAAGAAGCAACTTTAAAAAATTCCATTGACTGGAATAAAACCTGATAAGACGTTAATAATTGCTTCTTATTGCTATTGATCTAGCATGAAGCTTACATAATCTAATTATAATAATTGATCCATTATGTGAATGCAAACACCTTTATATTCAAGACAAATATTGAGTTATAGTTTTGTTCTCAATAAATAGTTTTAGAAATATATAGTTCATGTAAATATAGTTCCATATAATCCTAAAATGTTTTGGATATTAACCATAGTAGTAAGTTTACATGGCATGTCATTTCAAAAATGTCAACAAGTCAATTGACATTAATTGAGTTCGTAAATCAGCTATTGTCTTTTAACTAAGAAAACCATTCAACCGCTAAATACTGTTATGATTATATATAGTCGCAAAGTAAATCTATGTCACATGTGACCTCAGTTAGCAACGCCGAAAAAGGTAAGAAAATGAAAAAGTACTAAGATATTCCGATTGTTTAAACGATTTGAACGCCAAGCGGATAGTGCGATTGCGATTGTAGTATGTAATTTTCTTCATTAACATACATGTTCAAATACTAAACCATGGCTTAAATGACGCGACTTTATTTTATTAAATATTTCGCTTGAATTGTAATGGTTCTAAAAGTACCTTGTTTGTTTAAGTTATATACATACTTAAAATATTTCGAACGTATACATATATTTGTATTAAAAGTTTTCGAAACAGTGTAAATGTGTTGTGTACATGATGGCGTGTTTTGTAACGCAGCAGTAAATAAGTTGCAATTGAATTCAACTCTCTTTCGTCATTTTTCTGCTACTTCTGAACTTTATTTTAGTGTTCGATTCATCGGAGTTTTATATATTTTGCAAAAAAGTATTACGATCGTATACACACGCTTTTACATGCATTTCGTGGAAACATATGCATTCATTAACATGACATTCAACATATAATTTGGAAACGTTTGCATTCATTAACATGAAATTCAACATTTAATAGCGTTACAGTTACGTTTTCTTTGTGCGTAATTATTGCCATTAGTAAACAGAAAGAAATAAGTGAATATTGTCATTATGTTTTTATTCAATAACACAGTGCATTTGATTTTGTATATAATGTGCATATTCACATCTCACATTAATTATATTTTATCACGTAAATCTTCATTATATTTTTCTTTCTTCAGTAATTGTTGAAGAATATTTAAAGTAGTAAAACATTTATGTTGTATTTTTGTATAACTATATAAAACTGTGTATATTGATGTCTAATGTTAATTTCATGTCAATGTCTACAACAGTTCAATTTTGTATGGTCATAGGGCTCATTTATCAGCTAAAAACATTATTCATGATCAGCAACTCAATACTGATAATTATACAATCATCCGTTCCAATGTTGATGTTAGTGTCGTTAATTAATGCTGATGCTTCAATATCAAACGATACGAAATATCACTCAATAATATAGCATTTCCAATATCTGTTTATGAAAATCGCATTGAAAATACTGATTCCTGGAATAATAATATTAGTCACATTCGAGTTTAAAGTAAAAGTCATTTAAATAAAACACAACTGTTGTGTGCATGTAACTAGTTCATTAACAAGTTTATATGTTATATGATTCTTTTTCTCAATTTCTCACTTTCCACCGTTTCTTGCATATTGACATCATTGCAAAATCAACAATTAGACTAAACCATAAAGTGGGCCTCTAATAATATAACAGGTTACACGGTTCGTTTTTATATGAAGCGTCCGTGAAGTTGATTTATTGATAGTTCCGTCATGTATCTAACTAATGAGCGTTCTGTCGAATAGGCAGGAATTATGTTTGGTGTAAACACTATTTATTTAGTTCGGGAATTATGTTTGGAGATATGAACTGTCAACCGATGGAAGCAACTAATACAGGAAATATCGCTTGGTATTTGGAATTGGTTATATTTTATTTTTTATCTTAAATACTTACTGGATAAATAAATTGAATAGACACGAATGTGGTGGTTGGTGAATCAAGTCATCTTTTACTTACTAATCTTCGTTAATCAATCCTTTATCGTTCTAATCATGTCTCTTAACTCAAATAAAGTGATTGTCTTTTAATGAAGAATAACATACATCCGCTAAATACTGTTTTGATTATATAATGTCGAAAATACATCTAGGCTATATGCGATCTTAGTAAGCAACGCCGCAAAATTTAATAAAATGAAAAGGTACACACATATACCGAGCGATTTGAACGTCAAGTGGATATATTTGATTGCGATTGTAGTAAACATACGTGGAAACACATGCTTACTTCCCAAAATGGCATGATTTACGGAAATATACTAAACGTAGGTTCGTATATTTAATTAGGTTTTCCTGTTGAAATAATTTTCTTTTTCTCGACAGTTGGTTTTAAATATATGATATACTTAAGCAAGAAAGTAATACAACCGCCTGCCATTTACTGATAGTCATGTCGGAATGGTTGTCAAATATTGTGTTTACCTGTATATTTACCACAATAACAATCACAACATGCGGTCGACGTTCAAAAGATTTATACACTGTGATATTGTTCATTCAAGTTTCTGTGGTACTTGATAAACATCATTATTTCCATTTATAGACTCAATATGCCAATGTGATGTGATAATGACATTGAAATGGGCATTGTTGGAATCCGATTCAGAAATTACAAATGTATATGTCCACGAAACGGATGTCCTTAACGGCTTTTGTGCATGGTGTATGCAATCTGCGTAAATCTAACATTCTAGCAAACTATTTGCAGTAACACTGTTTCTTAAAAATTGCTTAACATACACATTGATATGCCCGTGTTGAGTAAATCCTAAACTTGCGTATAATTCAATTTTATTCAATCCATTATTCACAAACAAATGCTCCTTATTAAAATATGAGGACATTAAATGCATGGATCTCAAGTATCTCTGGCTATTTCACGTTAAGTTTCATTTTTTACATAAGTTAATATTCTAAAAGGATGAATATTGTATCCTTAAGTTAGTAGAACATATTTGTTTTTTTATAGAAAATTTGATCTACAATTTTGCTTTTATCAAGCACTAATTAAGATAATATTTCCGAAAGTAACTTAGAAAATATTTTATGAAACTATGACGTTTAAAAGGGCCATACAGCGAACACTAATTAAAACAATCAGAGTTAGACAACACATATTGTGGCAATTTGGGTATGTTTATGTGGCTATTTGTATGTTTAAATTGTAACGTCGATATTGTTTCCATAGGTTGGGGCACGGTAATTCAAAAAAAGATGGTAGCGCAGATGGTTAAAGCGATATGTACTGTCATTTCTTCGTATGGCTAGTAGGTCAAAAGTTCGATACCCAGTTGGCTTTTATGCAGACGTTTTGCTGATTTGTTTCTATCAAATGTCTAATTTTGTATAACAGAACATTTGATGAACTGTATACATATGTTTAGTAAGGTGCATTTTTGTAAAGAAGGAAAATTTGACAAAAAGGAATCCAGTTATTCGCAATTGATTTTTCTTCGCTTTTTCTATACAACTATAAAATACTTATATATTGAATCACAGTAACGTAAAATATCTGACTTTTGTTTTCCAACACCTGCTTGTTAGCATTGTATTTCCGGAAAATGATTTGCAGTCGATATATTAGTAAGCGATACTTGGCTATTCCGTAATAAATGTGTTTTTTTGTTTCGAATTTCAACAACAGAAATTTCACAGAGGGCGATCTTCATCAATATTATACTAAGTAATGCACTTTCAAATAAAACAAACCCACATTATCTTAACAGCCATTGATATATGAATATACACAGTCTTTTCCCATATATACGCACATTAAGAAAAGTATTAGACTTCGCTACCTTATTGATCATATATACGTTTCTTTACCTTGTACAACGAATATATTTTAACGGCGATTGATCACGGATTGAAATGAATTACTTTAATCTTGTTTTATACATACGTATTAAAATATTAATTGATAGAACAATAGTAAGTCATTAGGTTTGCAATTAAAACATTAATAATTTTTATTAAAAAATGTAATTATATGTAGTATTTGTATAGCAATATACGTGCTGTCCGATGCTTGAATACTTACAACTGTTCATGTCACTTTCACGTGTGGTTAAAACAGTGGTTAAAACATTAACAGTGGTTAAAACGTTAATTTCTGCACCTGAAGGTGTCTTAAAAATGAATAATAAAACAATAGCGATACATATGGGACTCTTGGCATGTAATTCTAATCATAAATTGTGTTTTCAATTTCCATGTGAAGTTTCGGCATTGAATGTAACGACTGAAAGCTTTTCGCGTTACAAACATTAGACTTTAAATTGGATCAAATGGAAAAAAAAACAGATATTTAATTACAGTTTATGTAGTACGAGTAATTGTTTACAGTCGTAAGTGGTTCTAAGAAGCTACAGAACAAAAGAAGAATTCAAAGAAGTCAATAAGTTATTTAGATCGATAATCTTGAAAATGAATTTGTTGATTAAAACCAACGACTTTCTACTAAAACAACGAGTAGTCTGCTATATACAGTTTTCATACATCTAAAACTGTAAAACAGCGCAATAATAAAAGGGAATCAAAATTCAGGCAGCAAAACTGTAAATGTACTGTTGTTTTGCGCTGTATTTTCCCCTTTTACAGATTAGCTTGAGAACATTTTTATCATAGAAGCGCGGAATGCAAATTATTTAACATTCATGTGACCTTTATTATAGTATTCCTTAAGAAGGTTACTGGTTTTTACGCATGACATCGTCCGAATGGAACACGCGTATGTGTCCCGCAATACAATTCAGTCACTAGACAATATTGAAAAAAGGATTCATTAAGGTGTATTGAATTAAACTTACCCGATACAGAAATGATATTCGATGAATAAGATGTACATACATACCGTTGGAATAGCGCCGGGTTTAAATATTCAGTTACATGTTAATGTCTACAATATATGTTATACTATTTTATAGACTAATTTTCATTAATATTTTTTTAAGGCAAATTATCTGAGAATAATATAGAATATATAACCATATTAGTAAGTTTACATGGACTAACATTAAATGTAGGTATGTATTGTTTTTGTTAATCGTACATTGTCTTTTAATTAGAAAAAGATACACTCGCTTAATAATGATATGTTAATATTTTGTCGCAAAATGAGTCAAATGTAATGTCAGTAAGCAACGCCGAAAAATGTTATAAAATGAAAAGATCCCAGTAAATAAACGCTTTGGACGTCAAGCAGATATTGTTATTGCGACTGTAGTAAATATACATGAAAACACATGTTTACTTCAAGAACTCGCATTAGTTAAGGCTATATACTAAACGAAGTGCATGTTTTTAATTAGTTTTCACTGTTGAAGTAATTGTATTTGTCTCGATTGTTGGTTTTAAACATATGATATACTTATATAATAAGCAAGAAAGTCATACAAGCAAGTGCCTTTTACTGAAAGTCATGTCGAAATGGTTATCAAACATAGTTATACCTGTACTACAATTGCAATCACACCATCCGCGTGACGTTCAAAACTTGTATACACTGTGATATTGTCCATTCAAGTATCTGTGTTACTTGAAATAACAGCCTTCATTAGCATTTATAGACTCAATATGCCAGGGTGATGTGAATCACATTGACGTGGACATTGTTGAAATCTGATTCCGAAATACTATAGTAAATGTACACGAAACGAATGTACTCCACGGTTTTTGTGCATGGTGTATGCAATTTACGTAAATCTAAAATTCTGGCAGACATATGTCTCTTTGTTATAAATAGCTCAACATAGATATTGATAAGCACGTGTTGAATAATTACAAGGCTTGAAGTTACTAAGTTCGAGACATTTTTCACAAACAAATTCTCCATAGGAATACAAGACTTCGTGTTGAGATTCATTTTTATATAATTAAATATTCCTAAAAGGATTAATATTGCATCCTTTTGTTAGAAGAACACATTTGTATTCTTAAAGAAAATTTGATCTAAAATGTTGCTTTTATTAAGTACAAAATATTTAATATTTCCGAAAGTAACTTAGTAAATATTTAATGGAGCTATGACGTTTAAAGGGTCATAAAGGGAACGCTCATTTACAAACTCAGAGTTTGATAAAAACAATAATTGTAATATGTGTCAGTTTGTGTGGCTATTTTTCTGAGTAATGTCATTCTTGCGAGTAATCTATATGTCCATATATTGAGACATGGTTATTTACTGAGAATGGTAGCGCAGATGGTTAAAGTGATTTGTAGTGTCATTTCTTCATATAGCTCCTAAGTGATATTTTAGTATGCGATACTTGGCTATTCCGTTAAGAATATCATTGAATTTCAACAACACGCCAATTTCTACCACTTCAAAAAAATCACAGCTGGTTATCTTCACAGATATTATATTACGTATTGTACTTTCAAATAAAAAATACACACATTATCTTTAGTTCCATTGATGATTGAAAAAAAAAAAAAAATCTTGTCCCACGTGTTAGCACATTCAAAGTGTATGAATTACGCTTTGATGCCTTATCGTTCACATTTACATATTTATAGTGTTCACACAACATATTTCAGCGCCCTAACGAATTAAATTACAAATAACTAATTTTTAGTGGGGATTGAACACGACTGGAAAATAATAACGGTTATCCTACTGCAAAAATATGTATTAAACTAATATTTTATATAATAATAGTAAGCCATTGGATTGGCCCTTACAAAATTATCAATTGAAATCAACAAATTAAATTATCTGTAATAATCATATGGCAAAATACTTTGCTGGCCGATGCTTGAATACATACAACGTTTCATCTCAATTTCACATATTATGTACCTTAACAGTGCTAAATATTATTTCTAACTGTACCTCATAGTGTCCCGAGTTATTCCAGGTATTCTCATGTGTATAATTAAAATTTCATTATACAGCATTAAACCAATCTTTTAGTACTCAATACCCTTAAGGAAGATATTTCTTGCAACATTCTGGTTGAGACTTTATTTTCTGCACCTGAATATGTCATAATTAATAATGAAACAACAGCAATTGGTATGGAACGCTTGGTGTGCTATTCTAAACAAAATTTGGTATCAATTTCCTTGTGAACTATCGGCTTTGCTTTTATCGACTGAAAGCTTTAATCGTTGCACGCATTAGGATTGCTTTAGGATCAAACGACCGCAGTAGAATTACAGATAATGCAGTAAGAGGAATTGATTACAGTCATAAGTGGTTCTAAGAATATTAAAACTAAAGAACTAAAAAATGACACGAATTTAACGAATTTAAGTCAATTAGAGAGATAACTTAGAAAATAAATTAGTCAATTTAATGACTTAAAACCAACGACTCTCTTCTTAAACAACGAGTAGTCTGCTAGATAGGTTTTCATCAATCTGAAACTATTTAACACAGTAATTAAAGGAAATCACAATTTAGGCAGCAAACTTTATATGCATTGTTGTCTTGTGCTGTTTTCGGGTCAGCTACATCAGATTTGTTACGCATGACTAGTTCCGATTGGAAGACTTACATGTGCCCTGCAGTGAAGTTCAGTCACTAGACAATATTGAAAACGTCGGCATTAAGGCGTATCGAATTTACCTTTCCAGATACAGTAAGGATATTTGATGAATAAGATGTATATAAATGCCGTCGGAATAGCATCGGGTAAAATATTCAATTACAAAAACAAACGTTTATTTGTTTGGGTTTGAGCAATTAAATATTAATTCCCGCCAAATTCTCAAAATACGACCGCAGTTTCTAACCTGTATTCGATGAATAGCCATGCTAGTTAGATACATCAACGTAATGAATCAATACAAAAATCATTAAAAAGCAAGTACTGTACTTCAGGACTTTTAGAACAAAACTGAATATCATGCGTTATGCGTAGTATTCTATTATACTCTATTCTTGAATATAATATTCATAATCCTTCAAGTTTGAGTATTGACAAACTTCGAGCATTTCAAATAGACATGGGGATAATTAAAGCGTCATGGGCATATGGTGCGTAATTTCTTTCGTTTATATAAATGTTTGAATACTTAACCGATCCTAAAATTACACAATTCTTTTTGAGGAAATATTTCGCTAGTATTAGCAAGAAATTGTATTCTAATGGTTCTAAAATGACATTGGAATACAAATATTCACAATAAAAAGTCAATTTACGAACTAGGATGTCTTTTCAATTATCATGCACGCTTATATATAACACCATTCAGTGTTTGAGTAAATCCAATGTTAAAATAAGACAAAAATAAACGAATCTGCACATATCAATGGAATTTTCGGAACAGAGTAGATGTTTTGTGTACATAAATCAGTTTTCTGCTGTACAGCAGAAAATTATTCACAATTGAAAACAACGTTCCCGTCGTTCATTTTCTGGTCCTACTTCTTCTGAACCAGTGTTTGATTCATCAATGTTTAAACTGTTTTGAGAAAAGTAATAAGATCGAATATAATCGCATTAGCATGCGTTTCATGGAAACATGTGTGGACTCATTGACATTAAATTCAACATATACTTACCAGCTACTGATACGTTTTGTGTTAATATCGACAATAGCAAACATAAAAGATGTATACAGCTATTTTGTGTGTATTCACTAACGCAGTGCATTTGATTTTTTATAGGATGTACATATTCACATCTTAAATAAAGTATATTTTATCATGGAAATCTTCCTTACATGTTTCTTTCTTTAGTAATTGTTAGAAATTATTTAAAGTAGTAAAAAATGTATGTTTCATTTCTTTATAACCATTTAGAATTTTTAATGTTAACACTAGTTCAACTTGTATAGTCATATTTTCATTTATTACCTAAAACGTTTTTCATTTAAAGCAATACAATAATGAATATTTTTTTAAATCAAGCGTTCCGATATTGATGTTAATACCGTTGATTAATGCCGATGCTGCAAGATGAAACGATACGTAATATTAATCAATAATTTTCCAATATCTGTATATGAAATCTGCATTAAAACTAGTAGCTAGAATAATGGTTTTAGTCACATAAAATTATAAAAAGTGTTGGTCTGAAAGCTTCGCAAGATACAAAGCAGAACATCGTTCATTTGAAATCTAAAATCAAAGTCATTTAAATGACACACATGTGGTCCATGTAATTCGTTATTCGGATTTCTTTAATATGTTATTACGTCAACATTTCTCACTTTTCAACGTTTCTTGCATATTACCATCGTTCATAACAAAACCTGCAATCAAAGTGATTACAGTATTTTAGCTGGTTTTGAAATTCCGACTGAGTCATTGGATAAGACTTTGCCGAAAGAAACACAATTTGATTTAAGGATCAAGTTACGAGAAATTTAGTACTACCATATCAATTCAATAATGCACAAAATATGTGTATATCAATTTAAAAATGTCACTTGTATATTAAATAGGGATGGCATCGAATACCTATATTGGTATTCGAACATTCACAAATCCATTCAATAGAATATTCGAATATTCGCATAAAACGGCTGGATTGATTTATCTTCTATTACTCAGTTTCGTATCCAGTAGGGATATTAAATATAAATTGACACAGAAATACAATTGAATATACAAATGTTGTGTTGAGAAATAGAAAGAAAATGTAGCTTTATTGTAACAGGAAATATCTTTAAAAAAAGATATAGTGCGTTGATTGTGGTTGGATTTGGTGAAAGGTAAAGAGTTTAATGAATGAAATCAAAGATGGCATATGTCTTTTTCTGTGCAGTTCTTAGCTGCAGTTCGCGGTTTATTTTACATTATTACATATTGCTGATCATATAGCTATAGATACAAAAAAAAAAGAATCGAAGTGAAATTAAAACATGTAAGTCAACCGGCCACACGCGAAGTATCCGTACATATTTTAAATATTTATTCGCGAGTTCTTCGGACAAACCTGTTAAGTGGTTTGTCGGGCGTTGCTATTTGATTCGATTTTTTACAATATCGGGAATCACCTCGCTTATGCTCAATAGATTGGTAAATACGGTGGAATAATTTTTGTTAAATTAATCAAAAATAGTATTTATTATGGTTTTGTTGAAAACACATTAAGAATCTATTATTGAGATACCATAATTATATCGGCGAATATCTTCATTTAACATCTGGTCTAAATAAAATTCCAATTCACCTAGTTCACGCGATACCGTCTATAGTATATACCGATCCCTGTAGTGACCGCGAACTGACCCTGATACCTTGCTGCTTGGAATGCAATGCTTTAAAGTGAGGTCACGATTCCACTGCTGGAACGACGGCTTGTTTAAAACTTTATACTTTTACATGTTTAATGCTCAATTTCGACAACAATTAAAAAATGGTAAGGCCAAAACTAATATCAGGATATCGAAAAACGATACTTTTATGAACTCAAATATACTAGTACATAGACATCAATAAGGTAGTTATAACTTAATATGAGAACATAGCCTTTAAGAACAAACGCTCTGGCGCTGACAATCCTCTGAATATAAAGGGGCACACACGAACTGTATTGTTGTCAAGAGTTGAGTGTAAAACTGTTCTATCCATCAAGACTTTTCATTAGAGATAAAATTGTTTCATGCTGAACACGCAGCAAACCAGCATATTATGCAATACTACAAATACGCGGTCGTGTTTCCAATGTTCTGGGGGATTATGCTCAAATCAGCCAATGTAATAAATGAAGTGTTTTCATTTGTGTCTAGCCGCGGGAAATGTTATTTGAATTCTATTGGCCACTTACAAAGGTCAGGTTAGGTGAAAAGCTGGGTTATACAGCAACGCCGAAAAACAAACTTCGAAAAAGTCTGTTTAGGCGAAATATATCAGAAAAGAGTGAAACTTGTTCTGTGCTAACTTCCATTGTTTTGTAAGTAATATCCGTTTGCTAAATACGAGGCTGTTTATTAACGTTTCTATCGAATAATTGTATCGCTGTAAGCTAATACTATGACCGATAATGTTATCGGGCACAAATAGAAATAAAAACATCATGTCATAGATTTTTTTTTTTTTTTAATTTTAAAGTAACGATAGCATGTACGTTTATATAAAGAAACATATCAAAAAGGCATGCAACGTACACCAAATATTCAAGAACAAATATAAGGAAGAACATCATGTCATATAATTTTATTTTTAATAAACAAATAAGTGTAAGACTAATATTCTATAACTAATAAAAATCGCTAATCATGTACATGAAGAAGACTAAAACAAACATGCTTACGCGTTTTCAATGTTGGAAAATGTTTGCATTCTACAGAACAAAGTACTACCTTTGACTTTCTTCTAATATTTTATACTGCATATCGGATGTTGTGTTACCTTGTAAACTGTTTGGAGGACAAGACAACACCGGGGTTATTAACCAGCAGGTGATTATAGCTCTCTCTGCCATTTCTGTTTCTCTAGTGTTGTTTTTCCTATGATATTGAAGTACATTAATTGGATTTTGCAACCAAGTGGTATTTATATATGTCCATAATTGGTCAAATCAATGATTGATTGATGAGAATTGTATGGTCAAAACGTACGTTAATGGAGATGAAAAGGTGAATGACTGCCATTAAACGAAAACCGCATTAATAAATGTGTTAATCTGAACGCAAGTGCTACCTAAAAGCTCATTGACCTTACATGTTGTTTCTATATGAATGTGCAAAGAAAAGGTAATATTCGCATGCGCTACTTTATTTCGTTGAGATGCATTGACGATTCAACAATAATTGCATTTGTGTTGTGTATCGCATCTATTAAATTTGCAGTTAATCAATAGTAGTTAATAACTGTACATACATGTGAAACAAATATACATATCAATATTTTAACTCTGTATATCATATCGTCAACATGCGAAGTTACCTATTTACATGAAAGTAATTTTATTTATACTCTAATAACATTACTTCCGCTAACAGAAAATAATGTGACATACACGCTTGAACATACAACTGATGAAGATGAAGTATCCGTTCTGATTTATTCTCTAAACTCACGGTTCCAAAGTATGCTTGATGTTAACTGCTTTTATGTGTTCTAGAAATAAAATATATACTCTCACGAACACATTCGTTCTGCGCAGGCTTGATATATACAATAATTAATTTTAATAATATTTATGATAGTATCATATAAATTGTCATAGTATCAAGTATCATATAAAAAAGGTATTTTCATACATAAGTTTTCATTATTTTCTTCTAGAACTTATGCGAATCCTTTAACAAATTTTTAGATTATCTCAACAATGAGAAACTCCATTTGCGACGACAAAAAGTCCTTATTAGCGTCCCAATGTTCTTAACTTTTGACAAGTCATTAAACAACACATAATCACTCGAAAACATAGCGAATACAAAACACACGTCGATAAAACTGTTGTTAAAATTACAGATCTTCGTCATGATTGATCATAAATCTTGAAACAAACAGCGAATCAGAAATTAATTGAACATAGAAACATTTTCAAAATAATGTAAGTAAAAAGTAAAACGCCTACTGAGCGTGTTTAACAAATAAAACATTTTACTAATGTTACACTTTTAGCCTTTAAGATATGCTGAAGGAATATAATGTTGTTACTAGTTCATGCTTGTATAAAGGTATAATATTGAGTTATTATGTTATTGTCTCAATGACATTAACTCGGATAATAAGGTTTTAGCAACATTGTGTTTAATTGAAAAATAAGCAATTGAATCAGCCGTTGTCGTTTAATTTAGAAAAACACACAGTCGCTAAATACCGTAATGATTATATAGTGTCGCAAACTAAATCTAGGTCACCTGTGATCTTAGTTAGCAACGTCGAAATATGAACGAAAATAAAAATGTTCGAACATTTTCCCAGTATATAAAAACAACTTTAACGTCAAGCGGATAGTGTGATTGCGAGTAAAGTAAATATAGTACACACATTCTTACTTCAAGAAATCGCGTGATTTCAAGGATATATACTGAACGAAGGTGCGTATATTAAATCAGTTATTACTTTTGAATTAATTGCCTTTTTCTCGGCAGTTGGTTTTAAAGATATTATGATATAGTGTACCAAGAAAGTCATACAATCACTTGCCATGTACTAAAAGGCAAGTCGGAATGTTATAAAATATTGTGTTCACCTGCATATATACAACAATAGCAATCACAACATCCACCTGAAGTTCAAAACGTTTATACACGGTGATATTGTTCATTCAAGTATATGTGGTGCTTGAAAAAAAAACATCATTTGCATTTATAGACTCAATATTCCAGTTTGATGTGATGATGACATTGACGTGGGCTGGAATCTGATTCCAAAATACAAAATCTCATGTACACGAAACGGATGTCCATAACGGTTTTTGTGCATGGGGTATGACATTTACGTAAATCTCAAATTGTAGCAAAGCATTTGCATTAACACATTTTGTTACAAATGGCTAAAATAGACATTAATGTGCACGTGTTGAATGCATCCAATACTTGCGAATGCAATTTGTATTAAGCTAGGCCACGATGTACACACAAATGCTTCTTAGTAAAACAAGAGGAAATAAAAAGCACGGAATGCACGAATCTCTGGCTATTTCGTATTAAGCTTAATTTGTTTTACATAAGTAAATCTTCCTAACCTCCTTACTATAGTATTCTTTTTAGAAGAACTAATTTGTTTTTTGTTTATAGAAAATTTGCTATAAAATTTTGTTTTAATTAAGCACAAATGAAGTAAATATGTTCTTAAGTAACATAGTAAATAGTTATGGAACTATGACATTTAAAAGGGCCATAAAGGGAGCACTAATTAAAACAAATCAGCGTTGAACAAAAACAATTTTGGCACTATAATGTTGTGGATATTTTTCTGTGTAACTATTTACGTCATTCTTGCGAGCAACCTATATGTCCATGTAATGAGACAGTGTTATTTACAGAGCATTGAAGCACAGATGGTTAAAGTGATTTGTTGTGTCATTTCTTCATATAGCTCCTAAGTGATACCTTCGATACCCAATAGGGGCTTTTCAGACATTTTTGCTAATTTATCTCTATCAAATGTCTCAATTTGTATTACATAATATTTGATTCACTTTAAAATATGTTTAGAAAAGTGCATTTATGTAAACAAAAAAAATAAAATATCTCAGAAGGAATGCAGTTTGACGCAAATGTTTTTTCTTCGATTTTGCTATTTCAAGACGGCTATAAAATACTTCTATATTTAATCACAATAACGTAAACTATCTGCCTGCAGTTTTTAAACACCTGCGTGTTGTATTTCCGGAAAAAATGGACGTGAAGTCGATATTTTAGTATGCGATACTTGGCTATTCCGTAAAGCATATCATCGAATTCCAACAAAAAACTAATGTCAATTTCTGCACTAAAAATCACAGCTGGTGTTCTTCATCGATTATATATTACGTATTGTACTTTCAAATAATAAATACACAAATTATCTTTAGCGCCATTGATGTATGAATATATATAGTCTTGTACCACATGTATTCACATTAAAAGTCTCGGCATTAGGATTTTCTGGCGTGTCGATCACATATACGTATTTATATTGTGCGCAAAACAAAATCATCGCCTAAAATTAGTGCAACGAATTTATTTTAGCGGCGATTTAACACGGCCTAAAATAAACTACTTTAAACCTTCTGTAAACGTAAGTAAATAATTGATAGAACAATAGTAAGCCAGCAGGTTTTTCCTTAAAACATTAATTTTTTAAATTAACAAACTAAATTATCTGTAATAATCGTATGATAAAATACCTCGCTGTCCGATGCTTCATCAATTAAGATTTTTCATGTGACTTCCACGTATGTACCAGTGCGTTGTATTATTTGTATCTGTACCTGTGTCCAATTTCATTCCAGGTTATCGGAGGTCAATTATTAATATTTCATCATGAAGTGGTTAACCAATCGTTTAGTACTCAATTCCCTTTAGGAAGATAATTATTGCAACATTCTGGTTTAAAACGTTATTTTCTGCACCCGAAGGTGTCATAATAATGAATAATGAAGCAAAATCCATAGATATGGGACTATTGGCATGTGATTCAAACAAATAGTGTAATCAATTTCCATGAGAAGTATTGGTATGGAGTGTAACGACGGAAAGCTCTGCGCGCTTCAAACATTAGACTTTCAATGAGATCAAATGGAAAAAGCAGACCTTTAATTACAGATTATGTAGTACTAGGAATTGTTCAAAGTTGGAAGTGGTTCTACGAAGTTGAAAACTACAGAACAAAAATGAAATCAAAGAATGCATTATGTTATTTAGAACGATAGTCTTAAATATGAACTAGTTGATTAAAAACAACGACCTTTTACTAAAACAAAAGTAGCCTTCTATATACATTTTTCATCAATCTTAAACAAGATATAAAATGCAGTAATTCAAAGGAATCAAAGTTCAAGCAGCGAACTTAATATGCGTTGTTGTTTTTCGCTGTATTTAATCCGTTTACGGATCGGCTAGAGAAAAAAATAATAATGGGATCGTGACATTCAACATTCGTTGTGATCTTAACCATAGTATTCCTTATGCACCTAAATGTTTGTTACGCATGACTAGTTAAGAATGGAAGACCTACATGTGCCCCATTTTGCAATTCAGTCACTAGACAATATTGAAAAAAAGTAGGTATTAGGGCGTAAAGAATTAACCTCTCCCGATACAGTGAGTTTATTTAATAAATACTATATACAAACATACCGTTTGAATAGCATCGGGTGCAATATACAATTAAAAAAACATTTGTCCGTTTTGGTTTTGAACCTTAATGACATGATCTGATAACTGAATCAACCAGAAATCTAATTTTCGTTCCTGTGTCCACATGTTCCCTGAACAACTCTGACTGTCGTAATTAACTGTATCTGTATTAAATGTACGTTCGTTACTGATGTGCTTGAGTAAATACGTAATGGCAATTTGTATTTAGTTGATGCTTTTACTGCACACGGCACCATGCACTCATTTAAAACGCTCGTGTCTGTGTGTGTGTGTTTTCCGTGCAGGAAATGATTGTTTACACTGTAGAACATACATCAAGATGTATGGACTGTTTAGTTAAACTATACATGTAGCTGATAGGCGAATTTTAAGCGCAATATAAACGTTGCAGGATATTGGTTCGAACATCGTCGATGTACAAAGTGTCTCCATTGCGAATTTACATGTAATAGTATTGTTGCATTTTTTTTTTATATTGAGAATTCCATGTATTTCATTAATAATTAAATTATTGTTTTCGTAAATCAGCAGTGTTATGTTAATTAGGAAAAAATACGATCGCTTAGTACCTTTATGATTATATATTGTCGCAAAATAAATACAGGCTACATGTGACCGAAAATAAGAATGTGAAAAGGTACAAACATATTCCCGGTGTTAAGACAATTTGAACGTCAAGCGAACAGTGTGATTGCGATTATAGTAAATATACATGAAACCACATGCTTACTTCAAGAAATCGCACGGGTTAAGGGTATATACTTAACGAACGTTTTTATATTAAATTTATTTTTATTTTTCAAGTAATTGTCTTTTTTTTTTCTCGCCAGTTGGTTTTTAAGGTTTAATAATATTCTTAATCAAGAAAGTCATGCAATCACCTGTCATTTACTGCAAGGCAAGTCGGAACGGTAAGAAAATATTGTGTTTATATGTATATTTAGAACAATAGCAATCGCAACATCTTCTTGACTTTCAAAACGTGTATACACTGATATTATTCATTCTAGTATATGTGGCGTTTGAAATAACAACATTCATTTCCATTTATAGACATAATGCTAGTGTGATGTGATAATGACATTGAAGTGGGCATAGATGAAATCTGAGTCCAAATTACAAATGTTTATGTTCACGAAACGGATGTCCTTTTGCGTTTGCATTAACACTTTTTGTTACAAATTGCTTAACATAGACATTGATATGCACGTGTGGAATAATTCCCGACTTGCGTGGAATGCAATTTGTAATAAGTTCAAGCCATTATTCACAAACAAGTACTCCTAAGGAAAACACGAGGAAATTTAAAGCATGGATCTGATGAATCTCTGGCTATTTCGTGTTAAGCTTCATGTTTTATATATAATTAAATATTCCTAAAGGGATAAATATTGTATCAATTTGATAGACGATTTAGATTTAGATTTATTTAGAAGAACACATTTGTTTTCTTATAGAAAATTTGATTTAAAATTTGGCTTTAATTAAGGAGAAATTAATTTAATATTTCTCAAAGGAACTTAGTGAATATTTAATTGAACGATGACGTTGAAATGGCTCCAAATAGAAAACTTATTAAAAAGAAATCAGAATTTGACAAAAACTGTTGTGGCAATATGGGTTTGTTTGTGGAGTTATTATCATGTTTAAATGTTAACGTCATTATCGGAGCAATATATATGTCTATATGTTGGAACAGGGTTATTTACTAAGAATGATATCGAATATAACCCAAGCGTTCGATACCCAATTAGTTTTATTTTCAGACTATGACCTAAATGGTTTCTATCAAATGTCTCACTTTGTTATTAAATTATAATTGAGCAATTTTATGAATATATTAAGTAAAGGGAATTTATGTAAAGAAAACAAATACATGGCATGACTGTTTTCTCTTCGGTTTTGCTATTTCGAGACGGCTATAAAATACTTCGATATTGAGTCACAATAACGTACAATATCTGCTTATATAGAACAATAGCAAGCCATTAGATGTTCTCTAACAAAATTAGCAATTGTAATTAAAAAAATAAATAATCTGTAATAATCATATGGCAAAATACTTCTCTGTCCGAATGCTTAAATACTTACAACTTTTCATCTCAATTTTACTTATGTACCTTAACAGTGCTTAATATTATTTGTAACTGTATTTCAAAGAGTCCAATATTATTCCATGTATTCTGATGTCTTTTTATTAATATTTCATTATTCAGCGGTTAACCAAGTGTTAAGTACTCAATACCCTTAAGGAAGAAAATTCTAGCAACAATCTGGTTAAAACGCTATTTTCTGCACCTGAAGGTGTCATAATAATGAATAATGAATCAAAAGCCATAGATATGGGACTCTAGGCATGTAATTCAAAACGAAACGTGGTATTTCCATGTGAAGTATCGGCTTGATTGGAACGACTGAAAGATGTACGCGTCACAAACATTAAACTTTCAATTAGATCAAACGGCAAAAAGCAGACTTTTAATTACAGTTTATGCAATACGAGGAATTGATTACAGTCATATGTGGTTATAAGAAGCTGGAAACTACAGAACAAAAAAGGAATTAATAAAACATTCATTAAGTTATTTAGACCGATAATCTCCAAAATGAATTCGTTGATTAAAACCAACGAATTTTTACTTAAACAACAAGAAGCCTGCTATATACATTTTTCATAAACCTACAACTATATAAAACTGCAGAAATAAAAAGGAATCACAAAACACATTTCATGCAGCGAACTTAACAAGCAGTGTTGTCTTGCGCTGTATTTTACCCGTTAACGGATCACCTTGAGAACATTATAATAATTGGAGAGTGAAATTCAACATCCTTTGTGAGCTTTACCGTAGCATGCCTGATGCAGGTCAATGTTTGTTACGCATGACAAAGACAGAATGGAAGACGTGTATATCTCCCGCAGTGCAATTCATTCAGTAGCCACTGGTGAAAGAAGTAGGCATTACAGAGTATCGAATTAACCTTTCCCGATACAGTAAGGATATTTGATGAATAAGATGTACATAAATGCCGTTTGAATAGCATCGGTGAAATATTCAATCAAAAAACAAACATGTACCCGTTTGGATTTTGAGCAACTTAATATTCATGACCTAAATGTTAAATTCTCAAAAGACGACAGCAGTTGCTAACCTGTATTCGATGAATAGACATGCTAGATACATCAACGTATTGTACCAATACACAGAATCATTAAAATGCACGTACAGTATTTCACAACATTTTAGAACATACATGTAACTGCATATCATGCATTGAAAGGGTAATATAATGTCCATTGCATATTATGTTCATAGTCATGCAGGTGTGATTATAGACAAACTTCGAGCATTTCAAATAGGCATGGGCGTAATTAAAGCGTCATGTGCATATAGTATGTAATTTCCTTCGTTATCATACATATTCAAATCCTTAACTGTGGCTTAATTTACACGATTTTATTTCAGGAAATATTTCGCTTGGATTTACAAATAAGTGTAATGGTTCTTAAAGGGCCTTGTTTGTTTAAATTATCAAGTTAAAATATTTGAACATATATTTATATTTGAAGTTTGCTAAGACATTCAATTGTGAATGCTCATAGTTGAAAGACACAGTAAGACTAAGAATGTCTTTTTAATTAGTAAACACGCTTATATATACATCAACCTTCACTATTTGAGTTAATCGAAATTTGAAAGGTAACATTAGACAAAAAATGTTAGTTGTTTCTTATCAACTAAACATCAAACTTAAAGTAAATATAAACGTTCTCAATGTCAACAATCTTAAATCAACTTATTAATATGACAAGAAATTTTAAATAAATTAATTATCAATCTTTTTATGGTAGCATCAATCAAATATTGTTTACTTCAGTGAGATTTATAACACGCTAATTAACGTCGAAACCGACACGTATTTTTTGTAAAACCAAACGTATGGGTATATGTCGTATAACCGAATCTGCACATATCAATGGAGTTTTCGAAACAGTGTTAATATATTGTGTACATGAAAGACTTTTTTGTCGTGCAGCAGAACATTATTTGCAATTGAATACAGCTTATCTTTCGTTCATTTTCTGGTACTATTTCTTATGAAACCAATGTTTGATTCATTAATGTTTTATCTGTACAAAATACTAAGATCGTATATACTCGCTTTGACTCGTTTTCGTGGAAGCATATGCATTCGTTTACAATAAATTAAACATAGAATTAACTAACAGTTACGTATTCTTGTTGTGTTAATATCGACAATAGTTAACAGAAAAGTTGTAAGTGTATAAAGTTATTATATTTTAATTCACTAACACAGTGCATTTGATTTTTTTGCATTATAATGAACATATTCTAATCTCACATGAGGTATATTTTTTCCAGGAATCAATATATGTTTCTTTCTTTTTTAAAGAATATTAAAAGGAGTGAAAAATGTATGTTTCATTTCTTTTTATAAGCATATACAGCTTTGTATAGTGATGCTTTAATTGTAATAACATGTCAATGTCTACAACAGTTCAACGTTTATGGTCATAGGGCTCATTTATTACATTATTTATTAAAGCATTATTCATTATTAGCAATAAAATACTGAATATTATAAAATCAACCGTTCCAATATTGATGTTATTGTCGTTGATTAATTCCGATGCTTCAAGATGAAACGATACGTAATATTAATCAATAATGATTTTCTAATATCCGTATATGAAATCTGCATTAAAAATGGTAGCTGGAATAACTACTACAGTCACAGAACATTATAAAAAGCGTTGGTATGAAAGCATTGCAAGTTACAAAGCAGAGCATCGTAAATTTGAATTTGAAATCAAAGCCATTTAAATGACGCAAATGTGGTGCAAGAAATTCGTCATTCGGATTTCTATAATGTGTGATTCTGCCTACATTTCTCACTTTTCACCGTTTTTTCATATTAACATCGTTCTTAAAAAAACCTACAATCAGGCAAAAACATAAAGTGGGCCTCTAGTAATGAGTGGTAATACGTGTCGTTATTATAACAAGTGTCCGTGGCGTTGATTTATTGATAGTTCCGTCATGTCTCTAACTAATTAACGTGCTTTTAAATTGGCAGGGATCTCGTTTGGAGATATGAACGCGTCAACCGCTGGAAGCAACTAGTCCAGGATATTACGTTAAGTATTTGGAATTTATTTTATTTTTATTTTTGAAAAATACTGGCTTAATTAAAAAAAAGAAGCTTACAAATCACCGATCCAGCCAGTCTAAAGTTACTTTTTATTTAATTAAATTACTAATCTGTTATTTTGGTAATCTGTTAAGAAACCGGATGAAACCTAAAATGTTGACGTTTTTTTTTATACGTCAAGTAAGTTAGATTTGAAAGACCAACTGAGCCGTTGGATAAGTCTTTGCCGAAAGAAAAAATATTTATACTACCATACCAATTCAATAATGTAAATAATATGAATATATCCATTGACTAATTTCACTTGTATATACAAATAAGTATAAATCTAATCTTCTATGATTAGTTTTGTTCTTTTTTTATTTAAACGAAGAAGATGAACACAATCATGCTTACGCGTTGTAATGTGGGAAAATGTTTGCTTTTCTAGAGACGAAAGTACTACGCTTTGACGAACTCTTCCTTCTACTGTAAAATACTGCAGATTGAATGTTTCGTTACCTTGTAAACTGTTTGCAGGACAAGGCACCAACGCGGTTATTAATCATCAGGTGAGTATAGATCACTCTGTCTTATTTTTTGTATATTGTTGTTGTTTTTTCCAATGATATTTAAGTTCATTTATAGGTTTATGTTACCAAGTGGTATAATAAGTTTACTCTGGAAAATATGCCCATAATTGGTCAAATCAATTTATGAGTGCTACGAATTGTATTGTCAATAAGTAAGCTCATGGAGATGCAAATGTGAATGACTTCCATTAAACGAAAATCACATAAATAAATGTGTTAATATGAATGCCAGTGGCAATTAAAAGCACTTACTCATTGACCTCGCATGCTTTCTCGTTATGCATTTGCAAATGAATTTTAGGTTTTATTCACATGCGCTACTTTATTTCGTTGAGCTATATTAACGATATAACAATTATTACAGTTGTGTTGTTTATTGCATATATAACAATTTGAATTAAATGTAGTTAATAAACATACATGCACGTTATTCCATTAAACCTATCAATATTTCAACTCTGTATTTCACATCGTCAACATGCAAAGTTACCTATTTGCGTAAAAGTAATTTTATTTATTTTCTAACACGTTACTTCCACTAACAGAAAATAATGTTACATACACGCATACACAAACAACTGATTAAGATGAAGTATCCGTTCTGATTTATTTTTTTTAACTCACGATTCAACAGTATACTCGACGTTAACTTTATTTATGTGTTCTAGAAATGAAATTAATACTCTCGCGCACATCTTTGTTTCATTTTTTGTCTCTGGATTTGACAGAGACAATTATTAATTGCAATAATATTTTTGAGACGTATATATCCACATTGTATTATGTCTTTGCATACATGGGTTTGAATAATGTTTTTCTATAACACCTATTTTAGATTATCTAAACAATGCGAAACTCCATTTGCGACGACAAAAATCCCTTATTAGCGTTAACGCATTGGAAGAACATTAGTTAAAGTGCTCTAAAAGTCACACTTGGTCCAGCTAATTCACAAACCTTTCAAGTGTTTCTAAAAATAAACCTCTTAAATAATTAATTAAATTACCATTTCAATATCACGTTGTTGGATGCAAACTATATGGTTTTTAAACGAAAACAAAATGAGGACAGCTTACAGTTCTAATTTCAGATCTTCGTCATGATAATACATCAATCTTGAAACAGACAGCGAATCGGAAATTAATCAGACATAGAAACCTTTCCAAAATAAATGTAAGTAAAAAGTAAAACAACGTCTGTTTAGTTTGACTACACGTTTGAGCCTTAACCATATAGTGTAGGAATATAATGTTATTATTATATGTTCATGCTTGTATAAAAGTATAACATTAATTTATTGTGTTACTGTTATAATTATTTTATATCGGATAATAAGGTTATGTGAACTCTGTGTTTTATTGAAAAATAAGAAAGTGATCATTTGTTAATTTTACATGTGTTTATTTTACTTTGTCTGATAGTTGGGAAAAGATAGATTTTAATATTTAAACACGCAATCTTACAAAATTGTATACAAAGTCAAATTTGACTATAAAAGATTACAGCACTAAAATGAATAATAAGTATTAAATTTTCTAAAATACAATTGCATATCGTATATGAAGAACTATATAGCGGGAAATGAACGTTTGTTGTAACATGGGAAGCCTATTCAAGCTTTGAAATCTTATCTCCCATGAGGTCAATAGTAATGCAAAGACCAACTTACCTTTTCGGTACCTCTGGTCAAACAGTTTGATAAAGAACTTTTTAACTCTCTTCTTTGACTGCGTCATTTTTCCGTTGTCTGCCTTGTTCAGTGGGATTGCCGTTCACCTGTTTAACAAATTGCATTTTATTAAGATATTTGATTTGTTTACTACATGCTTAGTTGCAGTTTACTTCTGTATTAAAAAAAAATAATATATTAAGTGTATAAAGTAAACATATTCTATTTAGCTCAGAACTACAACAATGTTTAATGCAGGTATGCGTTTTATAAATGAAACAGAATACTTGGAAAAAAGCTTACTTCTAAATTGTGTATGTTTTATTTTGTTAGTTAAATACGTATGTGTAAACCCTTTGAAGTTTTAAACACAAATTATATTTATCCGATAGTGTTTCTTATAAATTAAAACTGACAGACTTCATCGCTAGAGTCGACACTTTAATCAACAATAACTTTACTTTTGTATAACACTTTTCTTATGAAGGCTTCCACACGAATGAACATATTCCATTTTTAATTCACGTATTAATAACGATTTTCCTAAAATATTTCATGCACATAATTAAATAAATTGTTCGATTTAGTTTGTTTAATCAATGTTTAATTTACTGGCATTAACTTCCGTTGCAAGCCAATATATTAAAGTTTATGAATTGCTTTTTCCCTTCATGCGAATAGAGACAAAGCAATAGGCAATTAGTTTCTTCAAAATGCAATATCGTCTTTTTTGTAAAGTTATTCAATACATATTACAAAGATTTCGATTACAATATATCGAATAATTTCCTTTTTTGGTTCATACAAATTACCGTGAAACAGTTAAAACACAAACATATTGACATTAAAAAAGGCACATTGCAAATGATTTGTTGTATCATGTTAAAATAAATCGTAATATTTGAAAGTATTTCATCACAAATTTCCGTTTATAAAACGGGTATTTATCAATTACATGTTATAATGTATAAAACAACTGTTAAGGTGAACATAGAACTTTCTAAGATCACTTAAGGTGGATGTTAAAAGAAATTCCGTACTGAATGCGTGTGTCGTAACCGTCACTGCTTTATTTGTAAAAGTGTCATGTTTTCACTAATTTTCCACCATGCAATGTTGTAAATAAGATAATAACAACAACAACTCATGTAACAACTTTCCTATCAGACACCTCAACGTGTTCGCGTAAGTCCAATATTTAAACAATCCTAGATGCAATGTTTTCACGACACACGTTCCGATAGCGCGAGAACTGAGTAATGCGGCAGCTGAGTTTTTAACTACAATTACTTGATACGTGAGCAGAGTTCCTCCAAATTTGGGCACGACTGCGGCAAACTACGGTGGGTGTTATTGGAATATTATCCCATAAGTCAATACGGCAATAGGCATAAGACGTCTACGGCTTAAATAACTTCTGATTATAGACAATCGTTTAGATGCCAGCAAAACCGAATATTATGGGACGAAGAAGGCGATTATTTCATTGGCACTTTTGAGCATGGGACATAAGTTATCAACCGCATATTATATTATACATTAGAGAAAATCCGCTAGAATATGTTTTTTTTTAAGTCTTCACAAATACAGAGGGCCGTATAAGGCGCATTTATAATACATTTCTTTTCATGAGTTTTGTATAAAAGTTGTTGAAAAAGCAAATGCAGCCATTAAGGCTTTTTTTGCATGATAGAGGTATTCACTTGGTTATTGAAATACTATTCTATATATGAACACGATAATAGGTGAATGACGTCACAGTCTCAAACCGAATATAAAGCAATTTAGAAGGCGATTACTTATTTGGCACAATAAAAATGGGAACGTACGTCATTGCACGTATATCCCTCATATAATAGAGAAAGTGTGCATTAAAAGCTTTATAAATAGAAAGCCGTAGATAATGCGCTGTATATTTATTCACGTTGCCCAGAGCATTCGTGAGAAAGGTTCATAAAGAAAATACGACTACAATTCGTCACTGTACGCCTAATGGTTGGTAAGAAAAGACATTGAACACAAATGTGTAGCATTAATGACTTAGGGCGTTCAAATGATTTTAAGTCAGTATTAATGAGTATTCAAAACATTGCGATTCTTCTCACACCGGTAATGAACTTAAGATGAACATTTAACTTATTGTAGTTGCAGACGTTATATAAGGCTATCAGTATGATATCGACTAAATCAGTATTTACATCATGCCAAGCGCAAGCCTATGTAAGGCAATTGAATACCGGGCGCATACAGAAAAATAACGTTGTCAGTATAACATAAAGTGGAAGATAATTGCCAACCCTAGGTCTCCAATGAATAGAAATAAATAGCGACAACAACCAATAACACAATTTAGAGAAAGTAGGAAACTGAAAAAAAAAAAAAAAGATAAAGAAAATATGTGCAATGCTTATATAGGAATTGTTGAAACTAATACAAACTTGTACACAAAAACCCTCACATTTTGCCCAGGTCAAGTGTCGAGCGTTAATTATTAAAGTATTTATTTCTTGATTGGGTTTACAAAATATCTAGTCATTATATATAATTATTGTTTAATTTGAGTTAGCTTGTTGAACATGATGCGATGATGGATACGTATTGTTAATGTTTATTCCATTCCTTTACAGATAAACATACGGTGTTGTTTAGTTCGATCATGAGAAAAGTTTATGTATTTTATATCGTAGATGTCTGTGGTCTGTTGATAGTCTGTACATGATAGATAATCTAGTTTTGCATATAAATATATACCCGATTGTATGCGTATTACTAACAATTGTAATTGCTATCTCCTTAAGCGTTAACATACTTGTATTGTCAGAAACAACACATGTAAACTGAATATAGGTTATTAGTAAAGTAAAAGCTCTATGACATTTACTTAAAATCTGATTAATATTGTTTTACGCCAAACGGACACTTAAATAATATTTAAAGTGTATGCTTTAATTAACGCGTTTAAAGAAGTTTTTTATTTCATTTCATTCTCCATAGCTACACTTGATTGAGCTTGTGTTTGACCTTTATTTCACTTCTTTTTTCAAGATTAGTAATTATACACGTTTATCATAAATAGACGTCAATTATGTTATATGGCTTTATGCACCAATAATAACGGCTTCTGCACAAAACACGTGTATATGTTCGATGTTTCGAGTGAGGTTCAGCTAGTCTTTAAATCCATTTGAACCCACAATGCTCAACATTTCCCGTTTCATGTTGGAGCCACAGCTTCAGTCATATCTTTTACTGTTTTTATGTATTTGCATCACACTATCATAAAGTGATTTTTTCAGTTAACATTTATTTTAAAAGCACAATATGTTTTATTAATAAAATCAACATTTATAAGCTATGGAAATAGAACAGGCCAACGCATTCTCGCATTTGCTTAATTAAGTTTGCATACCTTGAAGAAGTGTTCAACTTGCGTTGTAATTCTTATTTCATCATTCGTTATATGCGTTTCTTCCGGTATCATTAATTGCAGCCGTTGACTGTTTATTGACATGTGCATGTATATTAAGTGATTCAATCGTATCTGGTCAAGCTACGTTAATACTAATCACGCATTTGCTATCGGACCAGAAAATCTCAACTTCTTAAAATTGAATAAACACCATTTAGTAGCATATCAATATTATAACCATATGTTTCGATAAATGGGTTGGCAACAGTAAACTAATTTAAGTAATATTTTGACCAATGTAACGGGTTGGTGTTAGCAACCATTGTTTCTTTAAAAGGAATACGGAAACAAGATACATCATCATATGGGAACACGTCTATGTACGTATATTAAGTTGTAACGTTTAGAGATTAATTATATTGAAAGCGTTATTTGAACCGCGTATTAAAACAATTATATCAAAATCCTCTTAAGTATACACAGGTCTAAAACGATGTGGGTTTTCACTAAATTATAACAACCTCGATACAAAGTAAAGGGCGTTATATTGGAATCATAATGGACGTCTGTGCGACAGTATGAGTGTCCGTCTTTCTGGCCGCCTCTTTGAATTAAGTCACACATTTGTCCCGTTAATTTCTCTTACGCTTTTACACGTACATCATTCAATCTAGCATTGAATGTTCCTTATTATATTACGATCTGCATGTGCAATTTTTCGTGCAAAGTTCAAAATGACAAAATGTTTGCCACTTTTTCATTTTAGAAATTCTTAAACATCAGTCTTGCTACTGTAGACTTTACTAGGAAAAATATACATCTCTGTAAGTAAAACATTTATTTGAGTTATATGTGTTTTGTTATATTGTATATTGGCCCTCTACATAATTTAATCAAATTATGATCGCCTGATCAAAACTGACAACATCGAATGTTTTCCAATATTATATATATATATATATATATATATATATATATAAATATATATATAAACTTATATAGCAAAACATCTAGTCAATTCTTTTTCTCTTGAATGTATATAACATTATATTGGGGTTCTCAAAATGTATGTGTTCAATTTTTTCCACTGGGATAAAACTGCTCACTGCACAAGGTCCAATTTTCCAGTTGAACAAAATGCTTCATATTACTATATGCTGCGTCGGGGGAATTCGTCACTGCTGTTTCAAGCTCTTTTGTGTTTTTGCCTTTTTAAAAGTTATTGGATACAATTAATATAAGATTTAAGATTGGATTTACTACATTAAGACAATTTCGCAAAAGCCTTTCGCGTTCACATTTCTCATAGCGTAACTTTTCGAAAGACATTTATGTCACAATCATCGTAGTCAGCCACGCCGAAAACTAAAGAACCGCAAACCAAAACAGTATTTCCATGTATACTTCCAATAACTCTATTTGACACAATGTTCAGCGGCGATTTCAAACTGACAGTTAACATTAATAGTAAAATACGTTTCCAATAACAAACATTAACGAGTACTAGTTATATCAAACAGGCACTAGTAGACGCCAGTGACGTGTTTACTATTGCAGTGTTTGATCCTGGGGTCCGGTCTCGTTTTGCAAAATGTTTATTGACCAAATTATATAAAATGATTGACTTGGTTGCTTAATGTTATTCACGAGTGACGATTATTGCATCTGGTGGGCTTACGTTTTGTTTGCATTGTCAGTCCAAACAAAGTCTGATCGATATATTTGTTATAAAGTTTCAACAGGAGTTCCCACTTATCAACTACACATCAACTAATCTCCAATCGAAAAATATTTAAGCAAAGATCATAGCATAGCAAAGTTGGTTAGTAAATACCAAAACCGAATAAATATAGCTTACACGAATATATCACTATACATTACCCCCAAGAGAGAGGTCGATGTACTGCTATTTCAGACTGCTGCCTCAACATATGATGCAAAGTTGTATTGTATTTGTGTTCCACTAATAAAATAATCGATTTAACTTCCAGACTGCCTTTGCGAAAGTCTGTTTTGCAAATGTATCTGTGATTACCAAGGGTTATGTGTCTGTGCCTTCGGGAATGCATTAATCGAGGAGCAGAACAGATTTATCTTAATTAATGCATATTTCAACCAGTTATGTATAAAATGTTAAATACAAAACTTGAAATGGTAACGTTTTATGTGTGCCATGTTCAATCTTACGATATCGTTTTAAGCATTGTGAATACTTATTTTTAGATATGACACATCCTTTGAAATTTTGTGCCTGCGGGAATTCATTAATCGAGAAGCAGAACAGATTTATCTTAATTAATGCATTTTTCAATCAGTTAAATATGCAGTGTAAAATACAAAACTTGAAATGGTTACGTTTTATGTGTGCCATGTTAAATCTTTACGATATCGTTTTAAGCATTGTGAATACTTATTTTTAGATATGACACATCCTTTGAAATTTTGTGCCTGCGGGAATTCATTAATCGAGGAGCAGAACAGATTNTAACAAAATGCTTCATATTTTACTATATGCTGCGTCGGGGGAATTCGTCACTGCTGTGTCAAGCTCTTTTGTGTTTTTGCCTATGTAAAAGTTATTGTATACAATTAATATAAGATTTAAGATTGGATTTACTACATTAAGACAATTTCGCAAAATCCTTTCGCGTTCACATTTCTCATAGCATAACTTTTCGAAAGACATTTATGTCACAATCATCGTAGTCAGCCTAGCCGAAAACTAAAGAACCGCAAACCAAAACAGTATTTCCATGTATACTTCCAATAACTCCATTTGACACAATGTTCAGCGGCGATTTCAAACTGACAGTTAACATTAATAGTAAAATACGTTTCCAATAACACACAGTAACGAGTACTAGTTATATCAAACAGGCACTAGTAGACGCCAGTGACGTGTTTACCATTGCAGTGTTTGATCCTGGGGTCCGGTCTCGTTTTGCAAAATGTTTATTGACCAAATTTGTATAAAATGATTGACTTGGTTACTTAATGTTATTCACGAGTTACGATCGTTGCATTTGGTGGGCTTACGTTTTGTTTGCATTGTCAGTTCAAACAAAGTCTGATCCATATATTTGTTATAAAGTTTCAACAGGAGTTCCCACTTATCAACTACACATCAACTAATCTCCAATGGATATTTTTTTTAGCAAAGATCATAGCATAGCAAAGTTGGTTAGTAAATACCAAAACCGAATATATATAGCTTACACGAATATATCACTATACATTACCCCCAAGAGATGTCGAGGTACTGCTATTTCAGACTGCTTCCTCAACATATGATGCAAAGTTGTATTGTATTAGTGTTCCACTAATAAAATAATCGATTAAACTTCCAGACTGCCTTTGCGAAAGTCTTTTTTGCAAATGTATCTGTGATTACCAAGGGTTATGTGTATGTGCCTGTGGGAATGCATTAATCAAGGAGCAGAACAGATTTATTTTAATTAATGCATTTTTCAATCAGTTAAATATGCAGTGTAAAATACAAAACTTGAAATGGTAACGTTTTATGTGTGCCATGTTAAATCTTTACGATATCATTTTAAGCATTGTGAATAATTATGTTTTGATATGACACATCCTTTGAAACTTTGTGCCTGCGGGAATTCATTATTCGAGGAGCAGAACAGATTTATCTTAATTAATGCATTTTTCAACCAGTTATGGTTGCAATGTAAAATACAAAACTTGAAATGGTAACGTGTTATGTGTGCCATGTTTAATCTTTACGATAGCATTTTAAGCATTGTGAAAACTTATTTATAGATATGACACATCCTTTAAAACTTTATAAAAATGAGGTTTGAGCACGCGTATTACTCGGCTCCCGTTGCATATTAACCTTCACAGAAAGTAATATGTACTGTTCAAAACGCGGCAAATTATTGCACAGTTAAAAGAAATATAACCTCATTTCCTCCAATATAATTGCTTCAAATATCATTAAAATACAAGATTTCCACGACGTCTCAAACTGTTTCAATAGCATATATGTGTAAACGGTTCCTGAATAGTACACAATACAGATTAATATGGTCAAGTATCAATTAAAGCATGGAATATATGGACTGACATATATTTTGTTTGTTTTGTATATACACTTAATCAATAACGGATGTTAAGTGCAACTTTACATTAAGGCGTTCAAAATAAGGTGAAAACAAAAGTCTATTGTACTGTGTCTTTTTTGTTTTAAACTATTTTGGGTTAAACTTGAAAGCAAAAAATATATCATAATATTTAATCATCTACTTTTAGTAATTATTCACTGACTACAACAAATCAGAAAAACTGTGTTAACATAGAAATATATGTGTCCGTTTTGCGAGTTTGTCTTCCTCATCAAATCATTGACGGTCAATGAATATATAAGGGAGTTGCATTTTATGGTTGACCTAAAATTATAAACATAGATAACAGTAAGCCTTACAATACGCCTGTATGAGCACACACACATAATACAGTCAAGTGACAGATACGACACTGAATAATTTTGCATGATGTATTTACTGTCTACATTTCAATCACTTCCACATATATAACGATCACTAATCAATTGAAATACAAGCGAGACAGAACCAGTATTTCAGTATTGTGTTTAGCAGATTTCTTTTACATTCAAGACAGATGTGGCTACGATTTTTGCCAATTTACATGTCTAACATATTTTATTCGGTCTTCCAGACCAAATGAAATTAGAACCTTTTTCTTGATACATTATCGGGTTCTTTTTTGAGGTTAAGCCGTCTATGCTGATATCATGTGTGTATTTGTTTATAAATATGCACTTTTTGGGCGCTTTTATATTCATGTATTGTTTTGATTTTAATTAAAAAGTATATCAATTAATGTATCAATATCTCGATTGCTTGTGATTGTTAAGTAAAATGTTCATGTATTGCCGCAACTAAAATGAAATGCCCAATGTAATGTAACAAGGTATATAGAAATATAAATATGCAACTATATTTCGCTTTACTATTTGACAGTCAATCATCCTATGGATATTGGTATATTTCCCAGAATGCCATTAAATTAAGGCACCAGCCAGAACAACACACATCGATGAATTCCACCAGGTGAATTGCAGATAATATCAATAATGTCCCTTGACATTCTTGATGAATATGATGATATGATAAAACACGTCTTGACTTTGTAGACTCGTAAATTATTATCAAACAAGCTATTTCTATCCAAACTAAGAGCGTCGTAAGTTCCATGCAACTGCATATATAAAACATCAAACGCCGAGTGTTTCCCATTGGGGAATAAAGACGTCTGCGGTTCGGAATATAAACACTCCGCTTAAGGACTGCAATCACATATTGTTCTGGAAACGAGGATGGCAACTGGGGTATTGACAGAAAATAAGAAATGTTAACATAAATAGTGCTACATCTTTACGCGAAAAACCAATTTACCGATGTGATCATTTGACAGCATTAATAGTTAATCCTTGATTGCAGGTGGTGAGTATAATGTAATGTCAGAATGCAGTTACTGTATGTTTTGAAACAAGCACAACAAACATTTGTGATGGTAAGAATTAATTGACTACGAGTTTTCAACTGTTGTTGACTGGAAATTGATGTGCATGTGTTGATACATTAACATCATAGTGTATATTATATAATGTACCACATGCAACACAAAATTATAAATGAAAAAAAGTGAATGAAACCTTTAATTTTGAACACTTTTCTGTACAAGCAATCCAGTCCTTGCTTGATTACTCTTTGGTACGTATTTTAGATTATTGTTCTTTTTTTTTTACTTTAGGAGCATATCAATAACTTTTAGAAACAATCTTATTTATTTGAACATTTTAAATGCGCGATATATTTGAATGATTATTGACCAACTTAAATAAAAGTGCATACTTTATTTTAAATTAAATCGCTTGATAAAAATACAGTTAATGGCCCATTTTATCAACACACGAACAAGTTTTTCTTAATATATAAATTAAAACCAAATCTTACAAGGTTCCGTATTTTTACACCCAGAAAAGACATGTAATTATAAGTGTTATACGGCATTTATAATCTTAACGGCGCCATAAATTTATTAGAAAATATAATGCTGATAACATATTAATATGACAAGCATGTCTTATATTTTATGTGTTTCAAAGTTTTAAAAGGCAATCGATAACTTTTCATAACTATGGGACATTCAGCTATTTAAACATTTTTAATAAAAGGCATTCTCCAACGCGTATGTAGCAAAAGGTTAACTCTTTTGAACAAATGGATTTGTATATTGTTATGTATACGACAGGTTATATTGTGAATTAATAGTGGTTCGTTTCGCGTCTTATCTACCACGCTGCCTGCCAAAGAAATGACATTATGCTCAACTATTGGGTCCATTGATGGTAGTTAGGGCTTGACCTAACGTAATTATCTTTCACTTCGCGTGTTTCTGACAATCTAATTTATCTGTTTACTTCTGTACAACCGGACTACAATGACCAAATATCGACGTGGGGTTTTGGCAATAAACGTACTGTCTCGAAAAAATGCACCTAATTTGGAACACTAAAATCGATTTACAAGGGTTTGTTTGTTTCTTTCCAAAAGAACTTACAGATTGCAATTAAACGATACGCAGTCAACGTATGTGTGAATATATCGGTATATCAAAAGCGCATATATAGTATTTAACATGTCTTTGTAGTAAGCGCATAGCTATACAAAACTTTGTATACGACCAAGAAAAAAAAGTAATTCCATACAATACATTGCAATATAAGATGTTGTGATTTGTCATTTCCTCGATAGTTAAAAACAAATTATGAGCATTTAAACAAATTCTTTAATGCATAAACTCAACTGATATTAGAGTTTATTGTGAAGTTCACGGGTATATTGAAAATAAACTTTTTAAGACATTTATGTTGTAGTATCTGACAATCTGTAACCATACAATAACACGAAGGAACGGTTTGGAACCAGACAATAACAGATCTGTACTTTAAATCAAAATACAAATCTGCAACCAAAATATTTTGGGAGTGTATAACGTCTTTTTAGACTTTTTAACAAATCAAAAGTTTATTAATTGACTATTTTATAATATGAAAGTCATGTTTTTCAAAGATATGTTATTATTATAATGGTTACACACTTTAGAAAGACGATGAGCGTTAATATTTGTATAATTTAGCGGAACGCTTTTAATAATAAACCTTCTACGTTCTTCTTTGAAACCATTTGTATGCTTAAAATAAGTTCAATTTTGCGCGAAATTTTTTTTCTTATAGTTCATAAACAGTCCTGAAAATAAGAAACGCCTAATTCTGATTGAATGTTTTTACTCCGTAAGATAATTGTTTCCTCAAACTATTAAAAATATTTCATTGAGCGCACTGTTTTTGAGCAGAGACGGAATAAAAGATATGAAGTGAATGCAAATTATGTTTTCAGCCCGTCAGAAGTAAGATTAATTTCAGCAACTTGTTTCAGGTTCTTGTTTCTGGTAATTGAATACCATTTGCGCTGTAACATTAACAGTCCGTATCATTTCTTATTTTGTTAAAATGTATTTTACAAAATGTGAAATAACCATTGATATGAAAACTTGATTGTTTACAACATATATGCATTATTACCTTTATTCTAATGCAGGCTGCACACTGCGAACGACACATCTATTCCTTTGAGGATATAGCAATATCGGTCGCACAGAATATACCATCTTTACTGTGAATTGACATCGATAAACGTGCAGTATTTGAAAAATGCATGAGCATATTCATTGTACGCTTATGTTCAGTATTCGGTTTTAAGCAAATAAAGAGAACATTCCACAACAAGCTTTTATATTCTTTTTAAAGTTTCATTTATTCAAAAAAAACGACAACAAAGCTGTAAGAGACCATGTTTCCCACGCAACGGGTAAAGTGTAGTCGAAGGGGTATGTTATATAATTATTGGCGATTGCGCAAATAATCGTTTATGTTATTTTACACAAATTTTCGAATGACGAAATTGCGAGACATTGAGTATTTGCGCTGTTACACTTTGAGACAACTATTAGGTAAAAGTTTTACGAAATACATATTACTTCGCTTCATCAGCCGAAATAAAAACCTTTCATGGAGTGCAGGGTTGTGTTGCTGACGTTCGACATGTGTAGTTTGTTCAATTCATTCGCATATGAAAAGATCGTTTTCGCGGGACATTACTATCTTAGTAACCGATCAGTTATCCGAAGGAATATATATATATATTATTTGCGTCTATTTTCGATAACAGTCTTCTCATATTCTGGGTGGGATAGTTTATCCTCATGTCAGCAATGACTGCATACCACGGACCAAGCCAGTAGGGATCAATTGATTTTAATTGATCGATTTAAATGTTTTTTAACTTTTCAAATGTTGGTTTCCATTGAATAAAACAAATATTTATTTTAGCATCTAATTTTGGTGTATTTATAACGACGTATTATATGTTCTTGTGTATTGTATGAAATTATGTACAATGTATTTTTATCTTGTTTATACATTGTCAGTAAAGGATATATTCTTTTAAACAGACACATGGTGTAATGCCCGCTTATGTAGTGGAGGTCATTCAGTATGAAATCACAGATTGGTGTATATGAATGCGACAGTTTCTTATATAGGTTTAAATTGGTTCCTTGTTCCTCTTACATCACATTGTGTACTGATAAATAAGTACCATAATGCTCAACTGTTGCGTCAACGTGTTATGTCAATTGGCAGAAGTACATACTCAACATAACGAAATTATTTATCATGTTGGCGCTTTTTTTACAATCTTATGATCTGTTTACAATTTTGTGCCGAAATATTATGACAAAATATCGACTTGTTATAATGTAAGTCACGTCTTGGAAGACTTTTTAAGTGGACCGAGTTTAGAGCCCTTAAGTCAATGTTGAAGATATAAGTTTCTTTCTTCGTAGTTCATAAAGAGTACCACTTTTCGATGAACAGTCAAGACATTTGTGAATGTATCGGTCTTTTCAAACACTCGTAAATGTATTCAATATAAGTTTGACCAACAAACAAACGAATAAGTAAAGAGAAACACAATAGCGAGAGAAATATAGATGCGTACAGGAAATTGGAAAATACAGACAGCATACAATTATAAAAAGATTTTTCAGTCAACATTAAAAGCAGGATATGTCTCATTAATAAACGCATTTAATTAGTTATGGAAATAAAACAGACCTATGCACGCTCGACTAATTGAAACTGCATATATGGACGAAGTGTTCAATTTGCGTAGTTATTTACGATATCACACGTTATGTGCGTGCGTCACTTCCGACATCGTTAATTGCAACCGTTGAATGTTTATCGACTTCTACATCGATATTGTGTGGATAAATCTTATCTGTCAAGATGCGTTAATACTAAACACGCATTTGCTATCGAGCATGAATGTGTGAACTTCCTAAAATGGACAAAAAAAAAACAATTACGTAGCATGCTTATAGTGTAACCTACATTTAGATTTAATTCGAGAAAAGGTATACAAAGGTATACAATGTTCTTAAATGATGTTTGTTTTAACCAATTTAGCTACTGGTTATAAATCCAAATACGACGTAAAGGGAGTTATACTGAGATAACCATGACTGTCTGTGCAAGTGTGTGCCTGTTCATCTTCCTGTCCGTCTGTATGTCATTTGTCCGGAGAATTTCCCTTACACGTTTACACGTACATCATTCAAGCATTTATGGATTCTTCTTTATAATATTAAGTTTTTTCTTCCTACCTTCAAAATGATACACATTGTGCAGCTTTTTCAACTTAGAATGTCTGCATCATCATTTAGGCTACTACATACGTATTAAGTAAAATATGCATCTCTGAAACTACAAAGTCAAACTGTGTTATATAAATTTTCATATTGGTCCTCCTCTTAATTCTTCAAATCATGATCTGGAGGACAAAACTGTCAACACCCATTGTTTTTAAATATTTAATTAATACTTATATAGCAAAATATCTAATCAAATCTTTTTCTCTAAAACCAAAACGACCAAAGGTGGTATGAAATATTATATTGGGGTTCCAACACTTTTTGTTCAATTTTTACCACTGGGCTAAAAAAATGCCCATGCTACATGGTCCAATTTTCCATTTTAACAACATGCTGCATATTACTATACTGCGGCGTCGGGGGAGTTCGTCACTATTGTGTCAAACTGTATTGTGTTTTTGCCTATATAACAGTTATTTGATACAATGAATATAAGATTTAAGATCGGATTCACTACATTTACACTATTTCGCAAAATCATTTTGCGTTCACATTTTTCGCAGCGTAACTTGTCGCTTGAATTCTAGGTCACAATCATCGTAATCAGCCACGCCGAAAACTTAAGAACCGAAAACCAAAACTGTATTTCCATGGATACTTTCAATTACTCCATTTAACATAATGTTCATGCCCAGCGGATATTTCAAACTGACAGTTTGCATTAATCGTAAAAGACGTTTCCAATAACGAACAGTAACAAGTACTAGATATACCAAACAGGCACTAGTAGACGCCATAGACATATTTAATATTGCAGTGCTTTACCATCGGGTCTGGTTTTGGTCTGCAAAAGGATTATTGACCAAATTGGAATGCATGACGTGTTTGCTAAGTTTAGACAACACTTTATGCTGTAAAAGAGTGACGATCGTTGTATCTGGTGTGCTAACGTTGTTTTAGGTTTTGCACTGTAAGTTCAAACAATGCCTGATTCAGATATTTGTTTTAAAGTTTCAACAGGAGTTTCCACATCAACTACACATCAACTAATCTCCAATCGATAACATTTTAAGCAAGGATCATAGTATAGAAAAGTTCGTTATCTATGAAAACCACATACATATAGCTTACACACATATCTCACTTCACATCACCCTCAAGAGAGGTCGAGTAACTGATATTTCAGACTGCTGCCTCTTCATGTGATGCAACGTATTATTTTAATAATTTTCCATCCATAAAATAACCGATTCAACTTCCAAAATGCCTGTATTGCAAGTTATCTGTTGTTGCTAAGGGATATGTGTGCATGCGGGCATGCTTTAATCGAGGAACAGAACACATTTATCTAAATAAATTCATAATTTAACAAGTTATTTATGACATGTTAAATACAAAACTTGAATTTTTTTACATATTATGTGTGCGATATTTTTAATCTTTACGATACCGATTTAAGCATTGTATATAATTATATACCGATATGACACATCCTTTGAAACGTTAAAAACAAATGAAGTGCGATCACATATTTTAATCGGCTCCCGTTGCATTCTAACATTTCCGGAAAGTAAATATACTAAATATGTACTATTCACTTCAAAACGCGGCCAATTCTTACGCAGTAAAATGAAATATAACCTTATTAACTCCAATATATTTACTTCAAATATCATTAAAATACTAGATTTCCTCGACGTTTCCGACTTTTTCGCCAATATCATATATGTGTAAACTGTTCTTGAATAGTACACACTAAAGAGTAATATGGTCATTTATCAATAAAAGCATGCAATAGATGGACTGACATATATTTTTAGTCGTGGTTATATACTGTATCAATTATGGAAGTTAAGTGCAACTTGACATTAAGGCGTTCAGAATTTGGTGAAAAAAAAAGGTCTATGAAATTGCATTGTGTGTTTTGTTGTGTTTAACTGCATTTGGTTAAACTTTAAAGCAAAAATACAATATAGTATAAAATCAATTATTTTTAGTACTTATTCACTGACAACAACACATAAAAAAGCGTAAACATCGAAATATATCTATCCGTGTTGCGGTATTTATTCCTCGACATCTCAATGACCGTCAATGAATATATAAGGAAGTTGCATATTTAGGTTGAACTAAAATTACATACATCTACAGCAGTTAGCCTTACACTACGCATTTATGAGTCCACAAAAACAATAGAGTAGTCAATCAATCGACAGATACGACACTGATTTGTTTTGCATTATGTATTTACTGTCTACCTTTCAATCACGTCTGCAGATATAGAAGGCCGATGCCCGCTAATCTATTGAATTACATGGGAGTCAGCACGAGTATTATACCATCTTGTTAAGCACATTATGTTTAGAGTAAAGACCGATGTAGCTTTGGTTTCGTCCAATTACCATTTCTTACATATTGTATTCGGTTTCCCAGACCGAATAAAATAAAAACTGTTTTTGATACAGTATTTGGTTCGTGTTTGAGGTTTAATCGTCGTGGTTGATATTATGGGCTTATTTGTTTATAAATATGCAGTGTTTTGACGAATTTCTCTATAAATACATTGTTTAATTCTTATTATCAAGTATATTCATTCATTTGCAAATGTCTCGAATTTTTGTAATTGTTACAAAATATCTTTATGTCTTACCTCAATTAAAATGTAAGTTCCAATATAACGTTACAAGGTATATGAAGATAAATATACACATATCTTTCTCTTTGATACTTGACAGTCAGTCAACATATGTTATATTGCACAGAACGCAAGGACATAACGTTGCATGCAGTTTGTATAATAAAACATCAAACGTCGTATGTTGGCCACTGGGGAACAAAAACTTCTGTCTGCTGTATGGAATACCAAACATGCCGCTCACGGATTGCAAATCAATAATTTATCTGCAAACTTTATAGCTCCACATGTTTAAGTCGCCAAACAATTGTTATGTGTTCTAATGCTTTATGATATACACATGCCACGAAACCCGGTTTCCAAAGTTGTACAAATTAACTTACATTTTAATAAATTGCAATCCCGAGCTAGTCCTTATGCAATCTTTGACTATTAAGATGTTAAATCTTTGGATTTATATGAATAATGTTTATGTTTGTCAATAAAAAAGTAACTCCTTCCTGATGATTGTTATAGGTAAAATATAAAGAAGCATATGGACCCTACAAACAACTAAGTGTTTTATCCATTTAATACCATAAAGGTTTCGATTAAGACACGGGTTTCAAGTTGTTTATTGACACACAATAAAAACAGTTGACATACAAAATTGATTCGTTCCTATGTGAAATCCTCAATTGAACGAGGTACTAATTTAACGACATTCAAAGAGTTTAGCATTGATTGAAGTTAAACGCATTAAATACTGCCATTCAGGAAATGTTCAAATATTGAACGCACAACCTGTATTGAGTGTTTTTAAGCGGGTTAGAAATGAAGTTCATTACATCTTATTTCAGCTTTTTCAGGTTTGGAAATTCAAGTACATGTATAGTGTTTCATTAAAATTCAACAGTATATTAACATGCAGCAGATGCAATACATACATTATAAATGCTCGACGTTTTTTGTAAAATTATTCGTCTATAGCAAATATATTTGATAAATGTATTCGAATGTAAAAAACAACATGCCTATGCCAGATTCGGAAATAGCGACTTCGGTTGTAAAGAACATAATATTTTCGAATCGGAATAACCATTAGAGCAAACTCTTATCGGAATTTCGATAAAGCAAAACTCATAAGTCCAAAATATTAAACGATTGCTGAATGCGCAAAACTTCGTTTATACAATGGAGTCCTTTCAAGGGCCGCGTTTATTTGCTGCTGACAATCGGCTTTGGTAATTTTTAAAATTCCTACATTTTCATACGAATAGACTGTTTTCTAACCAATCAATCATGTGGGGTCGAATAAGGCGTATTTTATATAAGAAACCATTGCATATTCTGGGTAAACTAGTTTATCACCATGAAAGTAACGACGAAATCCTGAAGGATCCGTTAATTGTTATTTAAATTAATTTTATTACACCGAATGAAAGGCCCTCGTGAGGTTGTAGTTATGTTGTCCAGGAGTTCACGGGTTTGGTGCTAACTGTGAAAGTGTTCTTAAGATCCCCCCGAAAGAAACACACATACTAAATAAATAAAACAGATAACCCAAGCTTGTGATGCCATTGAGCAATAATAAATATGTTAAACGTGAATTTAGCATTTCAAAGTATTGGTTCACTCTCATTGCAAAACAATTCAACCGTTGTAGGTGTATCTAAGCATATGACGGTGTATATATTATAACCTCAAATGTCGTCAATTTAAAATTAACTTAGAGTACAATATGTCCTTCATTATCAATTAAAAGGATTTTAAAGCATATTTATTATACACGCTTTGCGACACATTGTCCACTTAACGTGTAATCTTTTAAACACAATTTTCCTCGTTGCAACTCTTTACGAGGTGCGTGCAAAATTTATTTTGAAAAGTGGACTGTTAAAGAAATCACATTCTAGGATGATAACGCTTAAATACGTTTATTTTTGTAGATTTATATTTTGACTTTAGGAACAGTTCAATAACGTTAAGAAACACTTTTTTTTATTAATTTGAGAATTTCAAATGCGCGATACACTAGAACGATTATTAACCAACAAAATAAGAAATGCGTACATGACTTAAAATTAAATTGCTTCATAAAAATAGACTTAATGGTCCATTTGATCAACACATGAACAATGTTTCTTAATATATAAATGAAAAACAAATGTTCCATTGGTCCCTATGTTTACTACCTTAGCAAACATGCAATACTTTTTTTAATAAGGCATCTATAATGTAAACGTCGGCACACATGTATTATTAACAATAATGCTTATAACATATGCATATGCAGAAAAACGTGGTATGTAAATTTAATATGTGTTTTATAGTTTTATCCAGGCAGAAAACTTTTCATAACTTCGGGATATTCAGTTATTAAAACGTTTTAATAAAAGGCTTTCTCGAACGCTTGTTTAGAAAGAGGTTAATTCTTTTAAACAAACGGATTTGTATATTATTATGTATACGAGAGCTTCTTTTGTAAATTAAGAGTGGTTCGTTTCGTTTCTTATTTACCACAATGTCTTGCCAAACAAATGGCATTATGCTCAACTATTTGGTCCATTGATGGTTGTTAAGGTCCGACCTAACGTAATTATCTATCATTTCACGTGTTTCCGACAATCTAGTTTATCTGTTTACTTATGTACAACCGGAATACAATGACCAAATATCGACCTGCGTTGTGGTAATATATAAGTAAAGTCTAAAAAGACTAGACACTAAAATCGCCTTAGTTAATACATGGTTAATGTTTTTTCTTGGTCCTTCTAAAACGTGAATATATTGGTCTATCAAAATGCACAAATAAGTATAGAACATGTCTGTGTAGTAATGCTCTTCATACGATCACAACAAAACAGAAAAAGCAATTCCATTTAAATTCCATCTACAAATAATTTGTTTTGATTTGTCTAAGCCCTGATAGATTTTAAAATTTTGAGCATTTGTACCAAATGCTATTATGCATGAACTCAACATAATTTAGAGTTAAGATATAAAGTACACAGATTTATTGAATATAAATGTGTTAAGACATTGATGTTTAAAGTTCAATAATCTGTCAGTCGTAAACAATATCGAAATAACGTTTGTTTTTTTTACAGAACATTAGGACATGTAGGGACTTTTTGGCATCAGACAATATAAAGAAGTGAAACTCCAGAAGCTGCAGCAGTATTGCATTTCTATCATACACATCTTCGTGGTCCTTTATTTATGGCAAGGAACCAATTGCCAAAACGGTACAGTACTGCACCAAACGAAACAACATATACACATAGTAAGACCGCACATTTGAATATTCCATCAACTGATTCGACCGATCATTGAATCAATATAACAGTGTGCAACCAAAATCTTAATTGTATATACAATACAATACAATACAATACAAAAACACTTGTATAGCGCAAAAACTATAAATATTCTATTGCGCTTCACAAAACGCCCTATATCCACAGTTTGAGATATCATCTAGTCAGCTTGCAGGTTACAGGAATGCATCTAATTGTTGTGGAATCATTCAAATAGGTAGGTTTTGAGTTTGCTCTTAAATTTTGTTTCCGAGGCAGCCGATTTCAAATGTTCGGGAAGCCCATTCCACCATTTCGGTCCTACCACTGCTAGTGACCTGTCGGCGATCTTTGTTCTATGCCTTGGCACACGGAACTGAATGCCTTCTGATGATCGCAAGCGGTAGCTTCCGTGTGCATGTGTGAACATCGATCGGAGGTAAATAGGCGCAGTGCCCTTCACGACCCGGAAAACAATGACAAACACTTTGAACAATATTCTTGCCTGCACGGGCAGCCAATGTAATCGTTTTTGCAAGTCGGAACTACGTTTTTCATATGATGCGCAGATAACTTACCTGGCAGCGTTGTTTTGAATTCTTTGTTATTTGTTCAGGTGATATGCCGGAATGTCAACAAAAAGTCCAATACAGAAATCAAGATGAGACTGAATAAGACCATGAACAAGAATTTCAGTATATTTTTGTGTCAAATGTTTCCGGATACACTGCAAGTTTCTTAATTGGCTATTGGCGACTTGGCATTTCTTTCGAATGTGCAGATCAAAATTTAAGGTACTTGACATATGCACCCCAAGGTCGCGAACATTGTCCACAAACTTCACTTCACAACCACCAACGATCACACTAGTAATGTTCAGCTTTTCTAATTGTTGTTTTGTCCCATAAGCTAAAACTTCAGTTTTTGCATTGTTCATTTTGAGCTTGTATTTAGTCATCCAGTTAAGGATATTTTCATAACAGTCATTCAATTGGTTAATGATGTAAGATTCACTTTGTTGATTTCCAGCTTTTATTTTAAAGGCAACTTTATGGTCATCAGCATAACCGTAAAGGTCAGCTAAATAGTTTTGAACAACCCTGTTTAGCACAGCGATATACATTGGGAAGATAACCGGGCCGGCGCAAGAGCCCTGCGGGACGCCACAGTGTAGTGGCATGGTGTCAGACGAAGCATTGCCAATCTTGACCTTCATCGTTCTGTCAGTAAGGTAGGATTCAATCCACTTGAGTGCAGTGTTGGTAATGCCGAAGTTATCTTGCATCAGCTGAAGAGCTGAAGGAATGTCTATCGTGTCAAATGCAGCGCTAAGGTCAATCGTCACTACAAGTGTCACGAGATTCAGAACCACTGATTCAAGAATATCACCGTACAGCTTCAGTATTGCTGTCTCAACCCCGTGATATCTCCCTGTCTCAACTCCGTGATATCTCCTGTAAGCACGTTGATACTGGGGTAGAAGATTTTGGATGTCGACATGATAAGTGACAATGCTGCCTTCTCGAGTACTTTGGAAAGAAATGGGAGATTGGATACAGAGCATATACATATAATATATAATTTTATAACGTCATTTGTGATTAGTTTTCTTTAATCATAAGTTTAAAACAAAGCACCGACTCGCCAAACTTTTCACTTCGTTGTTTTCAAGTTTATCATATCATTGTATAATAATGCATCGAACAACGTTTATTACATACTAGGTAATACGTCTGCTGTTACGAGAACAAACCTGTCTCTCAAGAATGGCAAACAAAAACTTGATCTGCAGACTTTATATCTGCAAATGTTAAGTCTCGATGAGATAGATAAATTGCATAATGTCAAGGCGTTTTGATACTTACATGTACACAAGAAACGTGGTCATGCCACAAGGTTTCACACGTGTTACCAACTACTTTTTTAATTAAAATAACAATCCAAAGCTTTTCTCCTTACAATAAATGGTTATAATATAATTTAAATGTCTATTGATGAAGAACACTTTGAAATGGCAAATATATTATCCAATAATGTTTGGTAAATAATTAATATACTTCGCTAATCTTCTGATATGTGTATACAGTATTGCGAAATTAGTTAGTTTATAAGCTGTAAATATATTCTTTCTTATGTTTGTGACCAATATTTTAAAATAATATTAATATAAATATGTAACAAATTAAGTAAAAACAAATCGTTCGTTAACTATTATTGTTTTTTTTTTGCGCTACTTTACATTTTAGAACCACAATTACAAATCCATGTAAAAGCAACAACAAACATTAAAAAGAACCTAGTAAGCCCAAAATACCCTGATTAAGTGTTTGCTTTCCATACACTAAATGTTGCGTTCCAGACGCGGTTTGCAAGTGGCTGTGAAATATTCAACCTATATGGTGATGTTGACGATCACAAAGCTTACTATTGCACAAATGACAAATTGTTATGTACTAATGAATTATTCGCTATTATAGAAGTAATGTTTTTGTTGTTGAAATCCAAGAGATGTGAATATGATAATGTTTGCACATCTCTCAGAAACAAATTCTTCAAAGCTGATTTTTTGCCGATGGCCTACTGTAAATAAATTTATCACACTTATAAATTCAGAATCAAACATTGTACTGAATAATTAAGCAAAATTCATATTCTCTGCAAATAGGATCAGAACACTTTACTTCTGTGAAATAGATTTTTGTTGTGTATGATAAAAATGGATTATATTGGTGCGGAGATAATGTTCGTGTAGTTATTTAAATGGTCCTGAAAATAAGAAACGCCTTATTCTGATTAAATTGTATCACTCCGTGAGAAAAAAAATTGCTTTCAGTTTCTCATGTCTGGTAATTGCATGCCATGTACGTTGGTACATTTACACTCAGTTTCACATCTAATAATGCAAGTACTATTTTAGAGAAAACTGTATTACATTGCTTTAGCAGTAGGAACTAATTATTATGTAAAAGTTAAACGAAATATCACAATCCAAATGTAAGAGGAGTTGCGCACAGGAGCTTTTGTGACCGTTGGGTGTACTTACGGACGGAATGACGCGTAGGATGTCTATATCCATACGCTCTTTCGGCGGGGATAATAAAACTAAAACCCGAAAGATAGAATTATTGCTTTATACAAATAACTTCGCTTGAACAAACGACATAAAACTTTTTCATGGAGTGATGTCTTGCTGCTGATGATCGACATTTGTTCAATTCATCTACATTTATATGAATAGACCATTTTCGCGAAAAAACACTCTCTCGGGAACATACATTTATGCGAAGTCACCTGAGGGAGTATAGGAGTCAAGTTCCAATAATAAACATTTCATATTCTGGTAGAAAATCGTTTATCACTATTTCATCAATTACTGTCTGTCACGGACCAAATCGTGAGGGATCCATTAAATTCATTTTTATAAATTAAATGTAAATTAACTTTTCAATTGATTCATTTACATAAGATATAAATGATTCTTGATTTTAGCATCCCATATGTTAATTATTACGACGTTGTGTATACTTTCTCTTGTGAATAGCCATAAAGTATGTGATTTTTATGGTTTATCTCGCTTAGACATTGTCAGCAAAGGATACATGCTTTGACACAGATACAGGGTTTATCCACCTATAAAGCGGAAGGTCAAATATGTTCAAATAGTTGAATATATATGTATGCGCCAGTTGCTTATGAAGGTTTAGATTGGTTCCTTTTAGGTCTAATTCCATTGTGTACTTTTTCATGTTGCGTGTTTCTTACAATCTAATTTATCTGTTGACATCATTGTGCAAAATACAATGGCAAGGATCGACTTGGGTTCGTGACAATATAAGTAATGTCTCGAAAGACATTTTAAGTAGACCGAATTTGAAACACTAACATTAATGTACATGGTTCAAGGCTTTAGTTATCTCTTTCTTAAATTTCATAAAAAGTACCACTAATCGATGAACAGTCAAGACATTTGTGATTATATTGTTTACTTCACAAACGCAAAATGGTTTTCATCATAACTTTATATAACCCAACAAGTGAAACGAATACGATTCATATGGCATAATGGATAACGAGAACACGCATGTAGACATAGAAAGATAGTTGCGATCACAAAATTAGAAAATATGTAGCACATATGTGATGAGTTAAAGTATTAACCGCATCGAAAATTGACGTAGATGTGTCTAAAAAAAAATATATACATCCGGGTTGCCGAATAATATTTTTCTCAGAACATGATGTATAACGTTCAATTTGTGCGAAAGTTTCATATGACGTTTGACATCAAATGAAATGACTTTGTTATAAGGAGCAATAAAATACGCATTTATTATTCAAATCAATCAGAGTGTCAATTCATTGACATTTACGATACATATTTGTAAATAACAAGCCCACAGAACACAATTCAATTTAATACAATGACTGACTTGTTGGATCAAGTTTTTGTTTATAATAAGAGATTATTGACCAAGAATGCCGACATTATTAACCGGCGATGCAGGGCCAGACATAGGACTAAATTGCGATATCAGGCCGGTGTAATCTTTCCGGCTTGCTTGATCGGTGTAAAGACTTTTTTCTTACATGCGTTTTTCAACAGTTATTTGTCAACACTAACAGTCAGTTCTTCATGTCGTCATCTTTCCAATAGGAAAACGATTACGTTATGAACGTGTATATATAAAACTATGCGCAGTGTGTTTGTTACGTTTAATATTCGTATTATATCGAAACATGAACAATATTACGTCATTTCTGTATAAGACGACCCTATGATATGGAGATAAATCAATTAATAAAACGCAGAACAAAAGTACCCGCGTTGCTTTGTGGCGTCGAGTGTGCAATTAATTATGTGATATTTATTCGGGATATATATAATCGGACCGTAATACCTTGAGAAGGGACCACTAGTTTTAATTTAACCATTAATTGCAAACAAATATCGGATTCATTTTATGTTTCTGCTCATAAACAAATAACAGTACAATTTATAATACAATTTCTAAAGATAGACGTTGAGTACAACTGATCTTTCAGGCGGTCAAAACTAGGTGAAAAAAATATAAACATGCATCTTATTAACGTACTTTTTGTTAAGCCTGCGATTGATACGGCCATTGGAATATTTTGACAAAAAGAAAAATGAGGTATCGATGCAATTAAAAAACATAACAAATTGAGTTTCAAATCATCTACTCGGCGTGATTATTCACAACAAAACAGAAAAACTGCCAAATCGAAATATATGCATCCGTGTTGCCAGTGTTTTCCTTGGCAAATCAATGACCGTCAAGGAATATGTAATGAAGTTCCATATTTTGGTTGACCTAAAATTACATAAATATATATCAGTAAGCCTTACAATACGCATTTATGATCCCACAAAATACAGAAGTCATTTAATTGACATATACGACACTCGTTAGTTTTTACATAATGTATTTACTGTCTACATTTCAATCACTTCTATATATATAAAAGGCCCGACGACCGCTAATCAATTGAATTACGTGGGAGACAGCACCAGCATTTCACCATCTTGTTAAGCAGATAATGGTTACATTTAATATCGATGTGGCTAAAGTTTCAGCAAATGTTACATGTCTGCCAAACCGAATAAAATAAGAACTGTTTTTTGAAACAGTATCGTGCTTTTTGTTTGAGGTAAAGTCGTCGTTGTTGATATAATGGGCTTGTTTGTTTATAAATATGAACTTTTTGACGATTTTTACGATTTATGTATTTTCGTAATTTTATTTATTAAGTAGATCCATTTATTTGAAAATGTCTCGATTGCTTGTGATTGTTACGAACTATTTTAATGTCATGCCTAAACTAAAATGTTATGTCCAATGTAACGTCACAAGGTATATAGAATATAAATATGTAAATATCTTTAATTTTACTATTTGGTAGTCAATTACCATATGGATATTGTAATATTGCCAAGATATTTCCATAACATAAAGACACCAGCTAGAAAAACAAACATCGAAATAGTCCATCACGTGATTTGCAGATAATATGTATAAAATACTGATGTGCCTTGAACATATGTATGAATATAATGATATGATAAAAAACGTCTTGACTTTGTAGACTCCTTAATTATAATACCTTTTCAAACAAGCTATTTCTATCCGAACTAAGAGCGTCGTAAGTTCCATGCAACTGCATATATGAAACATCAAACGCCGAGTGTTGGGGAATAAAGACGTCTACGGTTCGGAATATAAAAACGCCGCTCAAGGATTGCAATCAAGCATTGTTCTGCAAACGCGGTGTGCAACTGGTATATTGACACAAATTTAGAAAAGTGAACATAAATTGTGCTACATCTTTACGCGAAACAAGAATTTACCGATGTGATAATTTGAAAGCATTCATAGTTAATACTTGATTGGAGGAAGTGAGCATATAATAATGGAAGAATGCAGTTACTTTATATTTTGATACAAGTCAAAATGTTGTTTAGGTCGCCGCGGTGTAATGGATATGGTGTCCGCCTAGCAACCGGGAGGTCAAGGGTTCGATTCCCACTGTGGGAGCGTTCTTAAGATCTCCCCCAAAGACTTGTTGGACCAGGAATTAGGCTCGACAGCGTTTCAATAATCCTGCGGCTTTCAATGCAATCGAGCTGAAATAGATAGGTTTAAGCTATAAAAAATGTGTTTTTGTTAGGGATTATTTAGTTGACTACGAGTTTTCAACTTTATTTTACCGGAAATTGATGTGCATGTATTGTAACATGAACATCCAAAGGTATATATTGCAATGTACCACATGCAACACAAAATTATAAACGAACCACGTTCTTGGAAAACTTATAGTTTATAGCATATATTTTTGTATATATATTAAAATTCATGAAATGAATGTATATTCCAGATTAGCAAATAGCGACTACGGTTGTTAAGATCATAAACATGTCCGTATCGGAACATCCGTTTGCGAAAATTCTTTTCTGAATTTTGATGTAACAATACACATAAGCCCAAAATATTGGACGATTGCTGAATGCTGTTGTTTGCGCTGTTTATGTATGTATCGCTTAATAACATACATAACATAACATTTATTAGGCATTAAACAGCATATTGCAAATTTATAGCCTAAACACAGTGTGTGTTTGTGAGATAGCAAAGACATGGTACATGTATTTGAGAAGTACAACACTAAACGATGAATACGAATAGTTAGTAAAACAAAAGAGAAAAAAGGGCATGTCAAAATCATTCAAAGAATAAAATCAATAAGTCATTTACATAATGAATATATAATTTCGGTGGTGAATTTCATTTACAAAAAAGAAAGTTATCATAATTTAAACGATCGATTATGTTTTCAATGCTGGATACAATTAAAATGTGTTCAATTACACAGGCTTAGTTTAGTAACATTAATACGTAATGTTTATGTTAAAATTTCAAAAATAATGAGTAGATTTCTTTAATCATTTAACATAAAACATATGTTTGCTGACTATTTTATGTAAATTGAATATTCTTATTGATAATGCTAACACAATTTTGAAAATCATACACAGAAGTGATCTTCTTCATTACAAAAAAAATCATCATAATAAAAAATAATCACATTTATAACAAATTACAAGTTGATCAATTTTACTATATCAAACACAGTCATATTCGATCACCTTAATATTTTTGACAAAAAGTTAGTTATGGAAATAATACTCATATTTAATACGGTCACTTATTATTGTACCTGTTCTAATAAACATACAAATTTGAAGGTGTTAACAGCATATATTTTATATTACGTTACATTTGACCATAGTTTGAGTGCAAAATATACATATTTTGATAGGGTATTTAATACTTTTGTTGATTTTGATGACATGAGAATTCGAATTTGTTCAATGTTGGCCACTAATGAAAGTATGGTTTAAGGTATTGTTGTCTAATTTCTTTATATAGGGGGCATAATAATAAAAAGTGGAATTCGCTTTCTATAGCATTCATATTACAGTGAATACACTTCCTATTTTCTTTTGGTATGTTTTCATGACGACCTTTTTCTATGGCTAGATTATGTGCAGAGATTCTGAATTGTGTAAGTGATGTTCTAAATGTATTGTTATTAATGAATTTTAAATATTTTTTCCGTTTCAAAGTCATATTTGAAATATCGGTATGCAGCCAGTCTATTTGAGTTATTTATATTGGAGAACCAAGTCTGTTTATATATATCCAAAATCCGATTTGTTATTATTTTTAGCTCGTATTCGTTTGGGGTATGCGTATTTTGTTGCATCCATATGGTAGCTAATCCAATGCGTTCGAGTAGTTCTTTAATCTGATAAGCCCAGTTCCTACCGGCATATGTATTGTTACTTTCAGCATCGCTCTTAAGCAAATTATAAATATATTTTGTCAGTAGGTTGTTGTTCGGATCAATGATTTTTAACCAGTATTTAACTAATGTCAATTGGCGTGTTACATACATTGGGTATCTGCCTAATTCCCCGTAAAGTCCGTCTAGGTTTGTGGATTTTCTGACTTTAAGTATCTTATGTAAGAATTTACAATGTATGCGTTCGATATCTTTTCCTTCATGAAAGCCCCATGCTTCGGCTGCGTAATTTAATTTGGACCCAACTAGACTGTCAAACAGTCTACATTTTACGTCTATGTTTAATTCAAGTTGATTAAATACTGTAAACAAATTGTGTAATGCGAATTGTGAATGTTGAGCGATATGTTTTTGCGTTCGGTTCCAGTCTCCGTTTTTGTAAAGATTTACCCCTAAATATTTAAATGAATCGACAATATCTAATATTGTGTTATTTAATGTAAAATTATATCGTGTATGTCTACCTTTTTCAAATATCATTATTTTGGTCTTTTTTGTATTAACTGTTAGTTTCCACTCGTTGCAGTAATTTTCTAAATCTTTAAGTAGCGATTGTAGCGCGTAAGGCGAGTGAGCGAATATGACCGCGTCATCAGCGTAAAAAAGTATGAATAATTTAGTATTCTCAACAGTAAAAAGGTCATCCATATTATCATTAAAACTTGAAACAATATCATTTATGAAAAATAAACATAAGAACGTTGAGCTTTGGTCGCCTTGTTTTGCTCCAATATTCGACTCAAATAGTGATGTACACGTTCTTTCATGCCGGACACATGCTTTGACGCAGTTATACATGCTCCGTATGGCGTTTACAAATTTTGTGCTTACGTTTTCATTAATAAGTTTTTGGAATATAAGGGTTCGGTCTTATTTATCAAAACATTTTTCGAAATCGACGAAGGCACAATATAGCTTTTTCCGTTGGCTAAGTGTTTTTGTATAATAGATTGCAAAACGAATATGCAGTCTACCGTAGACTTTCCTTTCTGAAAGCCGACCTGGTTTTGTATCAAGTTTTTATGTTTAGTTGACCAGTTTGTCAATCGATTTAGAAGTACTGTTGAATATATTTTTGCCAGAATATTAATTAGGGTGATACCCCTATAGTTTTTCGCATCCTCTGTATCCCCTCCCTAGAATATAGGTATAATAATTCCTTCACACCAGGATTTTGGATATTCACAATTTTTATACATTCTGTTAAAAAGTGCTAATATCAATGAAAACAATTCCGGTATAGTATTTTTATATATTTCTGCGCATATCTTGTCGATACCGCTGCTTTTGTTGTTTTTTTGTGCGCGGATAGCAATAGTTACCTCTGCTAGAAATGTCCTTATCTAAATCTGGATCTGACCTTGAGGGATTATTTTCGCGCGTGCTAATTTTCGGTATTACTCCTATTGTCAGAGTATAATTGTTTAAAGTGTTCATAGAGTGCCGTCGTGTTTAAATTGGTTGGGCTGTTGTCTTTTTTTAAATACTGTTTTTTAATTGTTTTCCAGAATTCTCGTGGCTTATGTTAACTAAGATTTGTGAGATTGTTTTTTTCTTAATGCATGAATTTTGCCTTAAGTCGGCGTTTAGTGCGTATATATGTATTTTTCGATTTGATAAATAATTGTCGGTTTTGTTCATTGGATCTGTCCTTTAGAAATGTATTCCTATGTTTATTTAATTCCGCTCTGGAAGTATAACATTCTTTGTTAAACCATGGTGTTTAATGGTAGTGAATTTTATTATGCTTTTTGTTATTTATTTCGTTTTTTCCAAACACCTCTATTGCACTCTGTTTTAAAATATTTATAAAGTCATTTGATACCTCATCAATAACGCGCTCATTTAAAATGGACTGTTCGAGTGAACACAATTGTGATTTGTGTTGCGATAAGACATTCTTTAACGGGTCTATTTTTGAGTCGTCCCATTTTATTTTGAAATCATATGCTGCTTCGGATTTGTTGCCTTCCTGGTCGGCCGCGTGTCTTCACGCGAGACTAAAGAGTATGCCCGAATGGTCAGAGAGCTCATTTGGCTGAAGTATGTTAAAGTTACTTATAAGAAAGATATCTTTTGGTTCTTAAAGCAGATAATCCACAAGGCTGCTACCCCTTTGCTAGCACGTGGGGGATGTAAATACGATTTGACAACTCTTCATCGTCAATGTACATGTCGAAATCTAGGACGTCGCATACATTCGAACATCTACTATTTAAATCTCCTGTGATAAAACCTTTGCCCAGATTTTTATATCGCTCAATGTTACATTCTAGTATTTCGAAAAAATCTATATTATTTGTATTAAGACTCGAAATTCTTGGAGGAATATAGATATGACCTATGTTAACATCAATGTCTATGTTGAAGAGAGATTTGCAGCATTTTATTCAAATAATACCTGCTTGATTTTTTTCTATTACTCTGATTTTGTTTTTTAGGTGATGTTTAAAATATACAGAAATACCTCCGCTATAACGTCCTCTGCTTGTGTTCGCACTCTTATTCCAATATAAATGATCACAAATAAATCCATCAATATAAGCATTGATGCAGCTGTTTTTATGTAACCAAGTCTCTGATAGAAATAATATATCATATTGAGTTACACCGTTCACAAAGTATGTGTCGTCGATTTTTCGCCCAAGCCCATTAATGTTCCATGACAATATCGTGTCCTTCCCACGGCTATCCTAGTTGATGTTGACTACCTGTCCGTTAACAAATTTCTTTCGCGCCACGTTGTTCAAGAACATTTTGTTGTCTACGATTCGCACGCGCTCGTGCTGTGCTTCCGCTTCCTTTGAGTGCGGAAGTAGGGCCTGTCTAGCTTCTCTATGTAGTTGTGGTCGTTGGATACCGACGCCCAATTTACGTCTGGAGAGTTCCGTTTTGATGGCGTCGACGAAAGACTGTTTGCGCACTCGTTCGCGGCCGTTGTAGTCGTGAAACTTGGCGACTATCGTTCGCGTTTTCCTGTCGGAATATGGGCATATGCGATGCATTCTGTTTAGCTTGATGTCGTCGGTCTCTATCTGTAGAACATCATTGATAAATGTTTTCACCATCACTTCGCAGTCTTTGTCCTTCGATTAATCAAGCCCATAAAACCTTAAGTTTTCTTGCATTGAACGACTTTCGAGGTCTGACAGTTTGTCGTTTATATACTCCTCACGTGTGCTATAATCTTCTATTTGCTATTCCATCTTCGTACGTTTGGTCTCAAGGGATTTTATCTCTTGTTGGAGATTGCTAAGGTGAGCCTTTTGGGATTCGAATTCAGTACTTATAAAAGCACAAGAATACAGAGGAGACCTATCAGGGACGGCTCTCATTTGGTTCTGACGATCGGCGAATTTGTACAATTCATATGATTTCATAACAAAAAAAATACTATTTCGCGGAAAATTACTGTATGGGTTATTTAGCATTTATATAAAGTCACCTAAATATATTTATTCGACCAACCATTTGATATTCTATGTAAATCTTGACAGCCATGAACGGAATTGTGAAGGATAACTTCATGTTTGTAGTAAATTAAATTTATGTCATGGAATAAGTATCCCCTTCACGTAGGGGATATGATGTTTGGGAGTTCACGGGTGTGTTGCTTACTGTTAAAGCGTTCTTAAGATCTCCACCGCTACCCCCGCCCCNTCTAAGCATGTACCTGTGTATATAGATATTAACATCGCATTTTGTCAATTTATAATGACCTAGAGTATGAAATGTATTTGAGTATAAACTGAAAGTATGTGCAAATATTTTTATTTTTCTTGCTTTGTTATACATTCTCCACTCTACATACATTCATGTAAACACAATGTTTGTCGTTGTTCCTCGTTGCAAATCTATACAAATGTGCGTGTTCTGTACAAACAAATCCAGTTCTAGGATGATAGCTCTTGTATACGTTTTCTTAAGATTAGTTTTTTTTACTTCATGAATAATGAGCAATTCATTAACGTTAAGTAACACTCTTATTCTGTTGAGCATTTCATATCCGCGATACACTATTATGACGAACAACAACAACATTTAAAGTGCATACATGATTTCAAAATACAGTAAATGACCCATTTTAATGAACATATGAAAAGTTTTTATTAAAATATGAATGAAAAACAAAGCTCCCAATGGTCTCTATTTTTATTTCCCGCATACAAACTTTCAAGATTTTCTTTTTCATACGGCAACTTTTGTGTTAACGGCGGCACAACTGTATAATTAAAAATAATTATAATAACGTATTCACATGCAGAAAACATGTCTTATATTTGTATGTGTTTCATAGTTTTTAATGCAATCGATTACTCTTCATAACAACGGGACATTCACCTATTAAATGCCTTTGAATAACTAGGCTTTCCCCAACGCTTATGTAGCAAAAGGCTATTTCTTTTGAACAAATGGATTATTAATAGGACAGCTTCTATTGTAAACTTAGGATGGTTCGTTTCGCGTCTTATTTATCAAACTGTATTGCCAAACAAATGGCATTATCCTCAACTATTGGGTCCATTGATGGTAGTTAGGGCTCGACCTAACGTAATTACCTTTCACTTCGCGTGTTTCTGACAATCTTATTTATATGTTTACTTCTGTACAACTGGAATACAATGACCAAATATCGATTTGGGGTTGTTGCAATATAAGTAAAGTCTCGAAAGACTGGACCTAATTTGGAACACTACAATCGCCTTCCATGGTTAAAGGTTTTGATTGTTCTTTCTAAAAGTATTTACAGTCAAACTGTTTGTGAAAAGCAATATAATATATTCAAACGATTCGAAAAATATATATATACAGTTTTGCAAAAAATATTTGTTTATTAGATCTAAAAATGTCTAAACGTAAAAGACAGTTATGTGACATTTTGATATACTTTCTCGTGTTTGCGGCAAATATTCATACAAATATTTAACAATTGAAGGAAAGAAATCATTCGTAAACTAGTATTGTATTTTTGCACTACATTAACGTTTAGGACCACAATTACATATCCATTTACAAGCAAGAACACACATTAACAATATCTTAATTAATCCAAAAGACCCTGCTTAAGTCTAAGTTTTTCCTTTCCATACTCTAAACTTTCCATTCCAGACGCGGTGTGAAAGTGGCTGTGAAATATTCAACCTTTATTACGATGCTGGCGATCACACAGCTTTCTTTTGAACAACATGGAAACTTGAAATTTATTTATTGATTATTTTATTATATAAAAGTCATGTTTTGTTGTTAACATCCAAGAGATGTTATTATTATAATGGTTACACACTTTGGAAAGACGATCAGCGTTCATATTGGTATAATTTACCGGAACATATTTTAAAATAAACCTGCTAATCTCTTCTTTTAAATCATCTGTATGCTGAAAATAAATTAAATTTGCGCGGCAAAAAGTTATTGTAGTTAATAAACAGTTCTGAAAATAAGAAACGCCTATTTCTGATTAAATGGTATTACTTGTTTGCTCGAACAAGTGCATAGATTTAATCAACACGCACTATTTGCTGGTCTGAGATTTAATCAAAGAAAAGAGGTGAATGCAAATAATTTGTTTCAGCCCGTCAGAAGTAAGATTAATTTCAGAATCTTGCTTCAGTTGTTCGTGTCTGGTAATTGAATACCATTTACGTTGTTACATTAACATTCATTATCATTTCTTATTATGCTTAAATTTATTTTACAAATTGTGAAAACAGGATTGTTTACAACATATATTCATTATGCTTCAAATATGATGTAGGCTGCGAACGACACGTCTATTCCTTTGAGGATATAGCGATAACGGTAACACAGAATATAACATCTTTTCTGTGAATTGACATCGATATAGTGCAATATTTGGAACATTGTTAAGCATAGTCAGTGTACGATTGTGCTCATGATCCGGTTTTTAGCAACTAGAAAGCAAATACCACAACACGCTTTTATGCTATTTTTAACGTTTCATTAATTTTGGTATAACAACATGACAACGAAGCTATAAGAGACCATGTTTACCCCGCAACTGGTACAATCCAGTCGAAAGAAGACGTTATGAAGAAGTTGTGATTGCGCAAATGATCGTTAATGTTATTGTACACGAAGAGCAATAAATATGTAAAAAGGGCGCAATTGTGAGACATTCAGTATGTGCGCTGTAACACTTTGAGACAACTATTAGGTAAAGGTTTCACGAAATGCACATAACTTCGCGTGAACAACCGAGATAAAAACCTTGGAGTGCAGTGTTTTGTTGCTGACGATCGGCATGTGTAGTTTGTTCAATTCATTCGCATATAAATAGACCGTTTTTGTTGGACGTTACTCTATTGGTAACCGATCATTTATGCGAAGAAAGTATATATATATATATATAATGTGTGTCTAGTTTTGATAACAGCCATTTCATATTCTGGGGGGGGATATAGTTTATTCTCATGTCAGCAACGACTGTCTGTCTAAGACCAAGTCGATAAGGATCAATTCATTAAACACAATTAATTAAATGTGTATTAACTTTACGAATGATTGGTTTCCATTGAATAAAAACGGATATTGATTTGTGCATCGAATTTTGTTTATTTATAACCGTGTTGTTGTATAAAATATGTTATTGTGTATAGCATGAAAGTATGTGAAATGTCTTTTTATCTTGCATAGTCATTGTCAGTAAAGGATAGATTCTTTGAAACAGACACATGGTGTAATTGCCGCTTATGTAGCGGAGGTCATTCATTATATAATCACAGATTGGTGTACATGTATATCAATGCGACACTTTCTTATATAGGTTTAAATTGGTTCCTTTTTATTCTTACTTCACATTGTGTACTCACCAATTAATAACATTATGCTCAACTGTTGGGTCAACGTGTTATGTCCATCTGTTTACTACAAACTTAACCTAACGCCATGATTGTTCGTTTTGGCGTGTTCTAACAATCTAATGATCTGTTAACAATTTTGTGCTGAAATACAATGACACTATATTGACTAAGTAACGTCTCGGAAGACTTTGTAAGTGGACCGAATTTAGAGCACTAAAATCAATGTGCATGGTTCGAGATTTCAGTTTCTTTCTTCATAGTTCATAAAGAGTACCACTAATCGATGAACAGTCAAGACATTTGTTAATATATCGGTCAATATAAGTTTGACCAACAAACAAACCAATAAGTTAAGAGAAAAACAATAACGAGAAATAAATAGATGCGTACAGGAAATTGGAAAATACAGACAGCATACAATTATAAAGGGATTGTTCATGCAACATTTTTTTTTAAAGCACGATATGTCTCACTTATAAAGCATTTCATAAGTTATTGAAATAAAACAGACCCATGCTCTCTCGACTAATTGAAACTGCATATATGGACGAAGTGTTCGATTTGCGTAGTTATTTACGATATCACACTTTATGTGCGCGCGTCTCTTCCGATATCGTTAATTGCAGCCGTTGAATGGTTATGGACTTCTGCATCGATATTGTGTGGATAAATATTATCTGTCAAGATGCGTTAATACTAAACACGCATTTGCTATCGAACATGAATGTGCAAACTTCCTAAAATGGACAGAAAACACAATTTCGTAGCATGCTAATATTGAAACCTACATTTCGATTTAATTTGAGATAAGGTATACAAAATTATACAAAGGTCTAAAACGATGTTTGTTTCACTCACTTAGTTACTGGTTATAAATCAAGATACGACGTAAAGGGAGTTACAATGAGATAACCATGAATGACTGTGCGAATATATGCCTGTTCATCTGTCTGTTTGTCTGTATGTCCGCAGACACAAATTTGTCCGGAGAATTTCCCTAACACGTTTACACGTACATCATTCAAACATTAATGGATTGTTCTTTGTAATATTAAGTTTGTTTCTTCCTTCCTTTAAAATGATACATATTGTGCAGCTTTTTCAACTTAGAATGTCTGTATCATTATTTTGGCTTCTTCAGACGTATTTAGTCAAATATGCATCTTTAAAACTACAACGTCCAAATGTGTTATATGTGTAATGTAAAATTGCATATTGATCCTCTACTTAATTCTTCATATCATGATCCTGAGGTCAAAATTGGCTACACCCCATGTTTTCAAACATTTTATATATACTTCAATAGCAACATATCTCTCGTTTTCTCTCTGAAACAAAAAGGATCAACAGTTTGTATTTGGTATGTAACTTTGCATTGTAGTTCTCTTAAGCCGTTGTTCGATTTATACCACTGGTATTGAAATTGCCCATTGCACATTGTCCAATTAATCATTTTAACAACCTGCGACATATAACTACACGCAATGTCCGATGAATTTTTTCACTACTGTGTCCAGCTATATTGTAGTTGCCTATATACCAGTTATTGGATACACTTAATATAAGCTTTAATATTGGAGTCACTACATTTAGACACTATTGCAAAATCATTTCGCGTTCACATTTCTTGCAGCGTAACTTGTTGCATGAAATATATGTCACAATCACTGTAATCAGCCACGCCGAAAACTAATGAACCACCAAAGGTATTTCCATGTATACGTTATATATTTCAATTTAACACAATGTTCATGCCCAGCGGAGATTTCAAACTTACAGTTTACATTAATCGTAAATGACGTTTCCAATAACAAACAGTAACGAGAAGTTATACCATACAGGCACCAGTAGACGTTATAGACGTGTTAAATATTGCAGTGATTCACTCTCGGGTCCGTACACACATATCTCAATTAAAAACATCACCCCCAAGAGACTTCAAGTAACTGTTATGTAAGACTGCTGCCTCAACATATGATGCAAAGTATTATTTTATAAGTGTTACACTCATCAAATAACCGATTAAGCTTACAGAATGCCTCTGAATAAATCGTTATTGCAAATGTATCTGTTGTTACCAAGAGTTATGTGTTTGTGATTGCGGGCATGCAATAATCGAGTGCAGAACAGATTTATCTACAATAATGCATATTTCAAACAGTTAAGTATGGAATGTAAAAAACTGAACTTAAAATTGTAATGTTTTATGTGTACTATATGTTAAATCTTAACGATAGCATGTTAAACATTGTAAATCATTATATACAGATATGACACATCCACACGTTCAAAAAAAAAAATGATGTTCGATAACGTGTACTAATCGGCTCCCGTTGCATATAAACGTTTCCGGCGGATAAATAGAACTAAAAATGTACTATTCACACTCCAAAACGCGGCAAATCCTTACCCAGTAAAATGAAATGAAACCTCATTTACATAAATATATTTACTTAGAATATCATTAAAATGCAAGATTTCCTAGATGTCTCCTACTTTTTTGCAAATATCGTATATGTCAAAACTGTTCCTGAATAGTACTCAATAAAGATTATTATTGGCATGTATCAATTGAAGTATGCAATAGATGGACTGTATATATTTTATTTATAAAACGTGCGTTATTTATAGTTTGTATATCGTTATGTCAACTATTTTTGCGATGTACTTTCGATTTCACAACGTGAATTTTTTTTACCGAATATACTGAAAATGCGAACTTTTTTTAAGTAATGTAATATACCAGTCGTGATATTTTAATCAATATAAACTAATAATTGTAAAAAAAAATACGGTATTTTAGAACTTTTCTTTTTTCGTCATTCGTGGTTGACAGTCCCTTTAATGAGTATTCAAAACTTTGCGATTCTCGTCACACCGGTCATGAACTTAAGATGAACATTTAAACTATTGTAGTTGCAGACGTTATATAAGGCTATCAGTATGATATCGACTAAATCAGTATTTACATCATGCCAATCGCAAGCCTATGTAAGACAATTGAATACCATTAGTATACAGAGAAATAACGTTGTCAGAAGAACATGAAGTGGAAGATAATTGCCAATCTCCAATGAATAGAAATAAATAGCGACAACAACCAATAACATACATAATTAAGAGGAAGTAGGAAACTGAAAAAAAATATGGCTGGAGAAAACATGTCCTATGCTAACTATGCTAATATAGGAATTGTAAACACTAATGCAAAGATGTTCACGAACATAAACCATCCCATTCGGCCCGGTATGTGTCGAGTGATAAGTATTAAAGTATTTATTCTTTGCTTGGGTTTACAAAATATCTGCTCATTATATATCATATCATCATGTAATGATGCGATAATGGAAACTTAGTGTTAATATGTATTGCATTCTTTTACAGATAAAGTGTTTTTGTTCTTTTGCATTCATTAGTCTGAGAGATGGTTATGTATTTTATATCGTGGATATCTGTTGTCCGTCGATATTCTATATATAATAGATAATCTAGTTTTGTTTTACTATTACATACCCAATGCGTATTACTAACAGCTTTAATTTGTATCTCCTACAGCTTTCAAATACTTTAATTGTCAGTAACGACACATGGACACTTAATCAAGGTTATATGTAAAGTAAACGCTCTACCACATTTACTTCAAACCTTTTTAATAGTGTTTTTTTTACGTCAAACGGGCACTCAAATAAAATATGTAAAGTGTAGCGCGTTTCAACAAGCTTTACTCTCATTTCATTCTGCATAGTTCAACTTCATTGAGATTGTGTTTGACCTTTATTTCACTACTTTCTTCAAGAATAATAATTATACACGTTTATCATAAATAGAAGTCAAATATGAGATATGGCTTTATGCTCCAAGAATTACGGCTTCTGCACTATTCACGTGTATATGTTCGGTGTTTCGAGTGAGTTTCAGCTAGTCTTTAAACTATTTGAACTCACAATGCTCAACATTTCCCGTTTAATGTCGGAACCACAGCCTCGGTCATGTCTGTTACTGTTGTGTTTTATGTATGTTCATGTGTTGTACATGTTCAGGAAATTGATCACTAAGCTTAATTAAACCATTACTTGATTGCAACAAGAATGTATTTCATAATAATATTTTTAAGTTTTCATTATTCGAGTATTTTCATCGCACTATTATAATGTAATTTTTTTAGTTATTTTTTTTTAAGCACAATCTGTTTTACTAATAAAAACATTTAATAAGTTATGGAAATAGAACAGGGACATGCATTCTCGCATCTACTATTTAAATTTGCATATATTGAAGAAGTGCTAAAATTTGCGTAGTAATTGTTTAATTTATAACACGTTTTTTTGTTTCTTTCGGTTTTGTTTTTCTGCAGCAGTCGAATTTTTATTGACTTGTGCATCGATATTGGTTAATTAAATCTTATCTGGTCAAGCAACGTTGGTATTAAACACGCGTTTGCTATCGGACCAGAAAATTAAAACTTCTTAAAATGGAACAAACACCATTTAGTAGCATATCAATATTTTAACTATATATTTCGATTAATGTTATGCAAAAGTAAAATAATTAACGTAATATTTTGAACAATGTAACGGTTTGGCGTTTGCAACAATTGTTTCTAAAATAGGAATACGGAAACAAGATATATCATCAGATGAGAACACGTTTATGTACTTATATTCAGTTTTAACGTTTACAGATGAAATATATTGAAAGCATTATTTTAACCGCGTATTAAAACAATTGTGTATATCGAAATCCTTTAAAGTATGAACAGGTCTAAAACGATGTGGTTTTTCCACTAACTTAGTACACCCCGATACGAAGTAAAAGGCGTTATACTGGAATCACACTGTACATCACCCCAAGAGAGATCGAGTAGCAACTATTTCAGACTACTGCCTCAACATATGATGCATATTGTTATTTTATTGGTGTTTCACTCATAAAATAATCAATTTAACTTCTCGAATGCATCTGTATAAATCTGTATTGCAAATTTATCTGTTGTTACCAAGGGTTATGTGTTTGTGCATGCGGGCATGCATTAATCGAGGAGTAGAACAGATTTATCTAAATTAATGCATATTTCAACCCGTTATGTATGAAATGTAAAATACAAAAAATGAAATGTTAACGTATTATGTGTTTGTGCATGCGGGCATGCATTAATCGAGGAGCAGAACAGATTTATCTACATTAATGCATATTTCAAACAGTTATGTTTTAAATGTAAAAAACTGAACTTGAAATTGTAACGTTTTATGTGTACTATATTTTCAATCTAAACGATAGCATGTTAAACATTGTAAATAATTATATACAGATATGACACATCCTTTGACACGTTTAAAAAATGATGTTCGATAACGGGTACTAATCGGCTCCCGTTGCATATAAACATTTCCGGAGGGTAAATATAATTAAATATGTACTATTCACACTTCAAAACGCGGCAAATCCTTACACAGTAAAATAGAATGAAACCTCATTTACATAAATATATTTACTTAAAATATCATTAAAATGCAAGATTTCCTAGATGTCTCCTACTCTTTTTTGCAAATATCGTAAATATGTTCCTGAATAGTACTCAATAAAGATTATTATGGGCATGTATCAATTAAAGAATGCAATAGATGTACTGACATATATTTTGTTTGTGTTTTATATTCACTTTATCAATAATGGACGTTCAGTGCAACTTGACATTAAGGCATTCAAAATGAATTTGAACAAAGGTCTATCGAAACATACATTGTGTCTTTTTGTGTTAAACTGCTTTTGGTTAAACTTGGAAGCAAAATATATATTATATTATTGAATTAGTTATTTACAAATCAGAACAACTGCGTAAACATCGAAATAAATGTATTCGCATTGCCATTTTTTTCCTCAACAAATCAATGGCCGTCAATAAATATAATATAAGGACGTTGCATATTATGGTTGACCTTAAATAACATACTTATATAACAGAAAGCCTTACAATACGCATTTATGAGCACAAAAAATAATAATACAGTAGTCTATGAATTGACAGATACGACACTTTTTGGCCGTAAATGATGTATTTACTGTCTACATTTCAATCACGTCTGCAGATAAAGAAGGCCGATGCCCGCTATACAATTGAATTATAAGGGAGACAGCACCAGTATTTCACCATCTTGTTAAGCAGAAAGGTTTAACATTTTCAAGACCCATGTTGCTATTTTTCGGCCAATGTATATGTCTTAGGTATTTCATTCGTTTTCCCACATGGAAACAAATAAGAACTTGAAACAAAAACTGTATCTGTTCATGTTTGAGATTAAGTCGTCGTTGTTGATATTATGGGATTATTTGTTTGTTTATAAATATGCCCTTTCTGGACGCTTTTCCATATTAATGTATGTTTTAATTCTTATTAAAAAAGTATATTCATTCATGTGCAAATGTGTCGATTGCTTGTGATTGTTATAAAATATATCAATGTCTTTCCTGAAGTAAAATATAATGTCCAATATAATGTAACGGGATATATAGACCATAAATATGCAAATACATTTCTCTTTAATATTTGACAGTCAGTCACAATATGGAAAAATGATATTGTTATATTTCCCAGAGCGCCAGCCATATATCAACATACATCAAAGCATTTCATCAATATATTTGATGGAACAGCTGATATCAACACAATCATTTGCCTCCGAAATCTCCGTGTTATAAAATCATTATAATAAAAACAACGTATTGATTGTGTAGACTCATTAATTTGTATAAAATGTTAAAAAACAAGCTTTTCTGTTCCAAACTAAGCGCGTCCCATGATGTTTGTATAATTACATATCGAACACTCGTATTTTCCCAATGGGGAATGAAAACGTCTGCTGTTTGGAAAACATGCATGCCGCTTAAGGATTGCCGATCAAACGTTGATCTGCAAACTATATAGTCACAGATGCAAACTAATTGGTATTTGCTAATACTGTTTTATATATACATTCCATGACCCCAGGCTTCTCAAGTTTTAACAATTAATGAACTTTAATTTGATTTAATTGCAATCCCGAGCTAGTCCCTATGCCTGTTTTTACTGTTTAGAAGTTGTTTTTGCTTTTTTTAAATAAAAGGTTTTAATATAAAAAAGGTCATGTGTGACAATAAACTCCTTGCTGATGATTGTTATAAGTATAGTATATCGACCCAAATGTACCCTACAAAATCCGTGTTATAACGTCAATTTTTGTTTCGTTCCTAACGCGTTTTGTAAGTTGTTTATTGACACATAATTAGATACTGTGACATATATCAGAACAAAACAGACATACAAATTCCTTCATGGAAACATCAATTAACCGACGTGCATGAATAGTTAAGCCTTGTTTGGAGGTTATTATCATACTATACTGTCATAATTTGGTTTAATACAAATACAAATTTGTAAAACATTCAACTTGCATTGTGATGTAACGGATTAATTTGTTCTTCTTAAATTCAACTTTAAATGTAGTGTGTTACATTAACCTTCAAGAGTATACATTAAAATGAATCATTTGCAATACTTAAAATACACATTTTTAAAACTTATAGTAAACACCATATATGTTGAATACATGTATTCAATTGTGAAAGACTATATGTCTACATTAAGAAATATCGACATCGGTTGCAAAGAAAATAAGTATGTTCGTATCGGAACAACCCTTTTTAGAAAATGTCTTATCTGAATTCCGATCTAACAATACACATAGGACCAAAATATATGACGATAGCTGAATGCGCATAACTTCGCTCTACAGCGGGGATCTTTCATTGACCGCTCTTATTTGGCGCTGACTATCTGAGTTGATAATTTGTACAATTCATAAATTTGCATACGCATGGGCTGTTTGCGAGGCGTATAACTGTGTCGGTAACCAATCATTTATGGTGGATCACTTGCGGACTTTGTATATGTGTTTCCTACACACTTAAACAAAAATCGACGTTAAGTACAAATCGACATAAAGACGGTCATAACTTGGTAAAAACAAAATTCTATCAAAAGATGATTTGAGTATTATGTGTACAAACATACGTTTGGTTTCACCTGTCACACACAGAAACGATTCATAAAGTCACAGTGATATTTTGGAAATTTAAAACAAGAATCATCGATGCATTTAACATCTAAAAACATTATATGGTATCAAATAATCTTCTTCAGGTATTTTTTCACGGACGACAACAGACCAAAATATATGTATCCGTGTTGCCAATATTTCTTCCTCAACAAATCAGCGACTGCCAATGCATATGTAAGGATGTTCAATATCGTGATTGACCTAAAATTACATAAGTATATAACACCTGGCCTTAAAATACGTATTAATGATCTCACATAATACAGAAGTCAATAAATGGTCATATGAGACACTCATTAGATTTTTACATCATGTATTTACTGTCTACATTTTAATCACGTCTGCAGATATAGAAGGTCCGACGACGGCTAATCAATTGATTTACAAGGGAGACAGCACCAGTATTTCACCATCGTGTTTAGCAGAGTATGTTTACAGTTAAGACCGATGTTGCTTTTTACGGCCAATTTATATGTCTTGCGTATTTCATTCGTTTTCCCACATGGACTAAAATAAGAACTTGAAACAAAAACTGTATCAGTTCATGTTTGAGGTTAAGTCGTCTTTTTTAATATTATGGGATTATTTGTTTATAAATATGCAGTTTGTGGACGATGTTCTCTATTTATGTGTGTTTGAATTCTTATTATAAAGTATATACATTTATTTGCAAATGTCTCAATTGCTTGTGATTGTTACGACATAGCTTAATGTCTTACCTAAGTTAAACTGCAATGTCCAATGTAATGTAGCAAGTTATATAGAATATAAATATGGAAATATCTTTCTCTTGAATATTTGACAGTCAGTCACCATATGTAAATATGATATTGTTATATTTGCAAGAACGCCAGGACATAAATGCTGTCTGGAATACAAACATTAAGCTCAATGATGGCAAATAGAACATTGCTCTGCAAACTATAAAGATACAAATTGTTTTATTCGCCCATGCCAACTACTGTATAAGTGAATATGTTTGCGTGTCGAAAAGTTAGCGAATTCAACATAACAGACATTTAGCGTGTGTAAATGTTAGCGAATCGAACATATCAAAAGGGCATACAAATATTTCAAGTTGTAAAAAATGCAATTTTTTGCTGGTTACATACACGATCGTTAGTTTACACGATCGTTCGATTGGCGAAATAAAACTGACTACATTTAACATTGTTAGTGTTGTGAAATCTATTTGTTTATGTTTAGGACAAATCTTGTTCTATGTAAACAGTTTTAATGATTTGTGATCGCACTTATTGTGAAATAAAATGATTTCAACATTGTTTGTTCGGTCTTTTTCTTTGTCAAAAATTGCTGTTTGCTAGTAGTTGTTCACTTACATTATGAGACCATTGCGAGACGCAAGTTTGTTGTTAACACCTCCATTGTAATGAGTGTTGCGATCGGTATAATGGAAAATACATGTAACTATTTTTCCGATTACAATAATCCTCTTGTTTTCAAGCGATAAGTTCTGAAAACATGTTTTCCTACCGAGGCTTGATAGTGAATCAAACAAAATAATAAATATATTTTTTTATAAACTTGTTTATATATATTCCTCCAACAACTTATAATCGCAATTATTATTAATCGATAACAAAGTAGTTTTTTTTTATCTTTATCCAGTGTCAAGATTAAATCTCTTCCATGATGGTAAACAGTATTTATGTCTACCAGGTGTCAAAACAATTAATTCAACGGTGCTATTTTAACGGCATTATAAGCCTTGATTGGAGTAAATACGAATACTGTACTATCAGGTTAAAGTTCGATACAAATCCAAATTTGTTAAATATTAAACTTGCATTGGGATGTAACGGATTAATATGTTGACTACTAATATACAACTATAAATTTGGTAATATATGGGCATTTACAATATAACATTTTTCTCGATTGATGATGTCATTCAGAACATGTGCAAAGATTACACAAACAACCTGAATTTAGTGCTTTTAAGAGCGTAAAAAATAAAGTTAATTGCATCATCTTAGGTAATCTCTTCATGTCTGGAAATCGCAGTACATGTATGGTGTCACATTAACATTCAACTGTATATATTATTATGTAGCAGATGCAATATATAAATTATAGATGCGCCGAGTTTTTGAAAAACTAACCGTATATGACATATATGTTTTGTACATGTATTCAAAAGTGAAAAACTAGCGACGTCATTTGCACAGAACATAAAAAATAGAACAATCGTTTGAGAAAATGTCTTATCTGAATGTTAGAGCAAAATACACATAAGCCAAAATTAAAGGACGATTGCTAAATGCGAATAACTTCGCTAATACATCACAACTTTCCATTGACCGCTATTAGTTGATGCTGACGATCGGCTTTGTCATTTTTATTACAATTCATACATTTCATACGAATATACTTTTTCGCGGCATATCACAGTGTGAGTAACCAATCATTTATGTTGGGTCACCTGAGGAACATTTATATGAACAATCCTTTTATAGTATGGGAAAAATGCATGATTTAAAATTACAAATGGGGCCATATATGTTTACTCAAAGATCAAACTCGCACGAATTTATTAGTACAATTATAGTATAAACGTAGACAGAAATGGTTAGAAAGCGTATTATACAAAATATTGGTATTATATCCGTATGAAAATAGCATGTTAAATGTGTGTGCATCATATTCTTTCTTATATTTGTATGTGCTTCATAGTTTTCAAAGCCAATCGATAACTTTGTATAACTATGGGACATTCAGTCTTTTTATAAAACGCTTTCTCCAACGAATTGTAAGCATAAGGTAAATTGTTTTGAAAAAAAAAAAGGATTTGTATAATAGTATGTTTACGACAGCTTCTTTTGTAATTTAGCGGGTGTTCGTTTCTTGTGTTTTTTACCACAATTTCTTGTCGAACAAATGACATTGTGCTCATCTATTGGGTCCATTGATGGTAATTAGGGCTCGACCTAACGTAATTATCTTTCACTTCACGTGTTTCTGACAATCTAATGTATCTGGTTACTTCTGTACAATGACCAAAAATCGACTCGGGGTTGTTGCAATATAAGTAAAGTCTCGAAAGACTGGACCTAATTTGGAACACTACAATCGCCTTTTGTGGTTTAAGGTTTTTCTTGTTTTCGTTCTTAAATTACTAATAGAGTGGAACTAAATTATGAACAGAAAAACATTTTGTAAATATATTGGTTTATCAAAACGCGCATATAAGTATGTAGTATACGTTTGAAGAAACCAACGAGCAAAACGAATACGAATCATGCGATCATATGCATAATTGTCAGAGACGAAAATAAAAAGAAAGAAAAATTGCGTAGACGCAATTTAGAACTATAAACCGCATGTGATAGTACCAAATCTAATATTGCTATATTATATTAACATTAATTATCAAATATTTATATAGTTGTGGCACAATCGTCTCCCCCATGTTACCGTGTTGCCGACCTAAACATTGTCTAAGAACTTGATGTATCTATTGAATATGTACGACAGTCTCATATTAGGTTTGACATCCAATAAAATAAGCAGCTTTAATCATTATAATACACATGTAACATTCAACATTTGATTACAAGGAAGACAAGATACGTATGTGCATGTCTTGTTTAGCAGAATATGTTTAACATAATGGACAAAAAGGGGTATTGTTTCAGCAAATGTTCAGCTCGTAATTATTTTATTCGGTTAAAAATAGTTATAATTTTAACAATTGTTTTGGTTGGCTTCTGATGTTCAACCGTCGTTGTAGACATTTTAACTTCTTCGTAAAAATTGAAAATTATTTATTAAATCTGGATGGCATCTTAAGCTTTACGCTTAAAGAGTTATTGTGGAGTCCGTTTCCTGGAAAGAAAATATGGCAAACAATAAAACTCATGAAACTCTGTCAGGAAAGAGATTCTTGTTATTTTCTCCCATTTTAAACATACATCAAATATACGCATAAACTGGTCCGAACTGGGAGCGCCGCCTTGAAGCATTAGGGATTTGAACCGGTTGAGGGTAAGCCGAACCTCACACTTTTTTCCAGAAAGAATCCGAATCACGTCTTTAATAATTTTAATCAAAAGTACCTATCAGATAGAAAAAAAAACATGAATGCCAAAAAGTGGCGCGTGAATTGAAAACTGCTAATGTTAGTGTACTTGTGTCGTCAGTATCGGAAATCTATTATACTTATAAGGGCATAGGGTTAACCGTTATCAGTTTACACAGAAATATGGTCAATCTTTAAACGATATTAAATTATCAAGTCAGCGATGTATCTGCAGAACATTGTTAAACAAACAAAGGTAAAAGAATGATCGTAAATATAATTACATGTTTATCATGTCGTTAGTGTCTCAACAGGGGATCTTTAGAACGCTCTTCGAGTGTGATCAACCCGCGATCCATTGATCTTTTGCGGTTATTTAGCAAATAAGCCACTACAATCTTATATATATATGTGGCTGGGAACGAGATTTTGACCCATCTCGTCAAAAAATGACTTTTTCTGTTAAGAATATATTATAAAAGAACTACATCTGACGAGTCAAAATCTGAAATTTGAGCATAATATTCCTAAAATTGACGAAGTTATGCCATTTTTTGAGTATCATGGTATAAACGCCAATTGGCGGCGTTTCGTATGAAATGACGCCGTATTGTTTGAAATGACGTTTCAATTAATGAGTATATGAACATGTTATGCTGATCAGTGTGTTTTAAAAATAACTCATGTTCGCAAGTGTCAATTTTCGGATAAACTTCCGACATAATGTATTGTAATATTATAAATCAATAAATACTCACAGTTACCATGGAAACAAAAACATGTTCTTTTTTTCATATTTATTACCATTTTACCGAATTTAAGACAAAAAAAACAACAGCAAAATCAACAAAATATGTTCTGGACTGATATTGACATCATAAAACTTGTTTATTTTATTAAAAAAAAAACACACATGTATGCACATTTTCTGGGAATGGTGTGTATTCAGAAATTAAACATTTTTTATAGCTATGAATTTCAAACTAAAATGAATAACTGCTCATTAATACATTATACAATTTGTGTTGTGCATCTACAATGCAATAGATTGTGTATACTTAGTCTTTAATGTAGCAGTTCTATTTTGTTCATGATTGATAAAATTAATTAGACAAAAGTATTTAAGTTTACAGCTGCTATGGAAACAGTAAATTGTCAATTGCACATACTTGCATACAATACAACGTATTTATTATACTGTTCGGAATATTTTATAGTGAGATCACTTAGTTGTATATCACTAATACTAAAATAGATGTTCATGTATCTGAGACTTATTGTGCAGAAACAACAAAAGTGTTTACATTATATTCCCTTCACCTACTTTGACATACTTAATATCTTTACTTATGGATGGCAGACAAACAACACACGATACAACGTGTTCTATTCTGTACTTCAAATTCATGCATGTATCAATCAAAATATATGTGTGATTTTTATTGATGAAAAATGACCCGTTGAATATATATGTAGTATTAAACACTGTATCTGTTCATAAAATTCAATCACAACACAATTTGAACGCAATATATGGTCCATATTACCATCCACACAATGTCCAAACTGACAGTCAGATGTTAACTTGGTTCATCGTGCCTCAAAAAGTTGTAACTCTGTTGCTCTGGTCTCCTTTCAACCATTGAGTAATAAAATAGTAATTAAATTGAATGCGTTTTAATTCCATTTTATTACTGTTTAATTTGAGTTGCAATGCTATGAGGTTAAATTTTATTTACACTTATATGTATCATGAATATTGCTGGGCCAAGTGCGAGGTTGAGCGCTCATTAACTGGTTTAAACCCCCAATGCTTAGCATTGACCGTTCCAAGGCGGTGACCCCAGCTTTATTCTACTATGTGTATATGTTGTTTCGTTTTGTGCCGTACTGTACCGTTTTGGCAATTGGTTCCTTGCCATAAATAAAGGAAACAGAGGTGTGTATAATAAAACTGCAATACTGCTGCAGCTTCTGGAGTTTCACTTCTTCATATTGATAAGCTCAGGTTGCACCATGATTTGTCAAATTCAGTTGTAAAGATCTGCAATGATAAAAATAAAAATGAAATAACCTATTAAAAGCCTTTAAATTTTAGAAACACATAAATAATACATTTCACCAGTAGATACCATAGAATTGTCTTCAATTTATTGAAATTGAAATCAATGTTATGGTTAGTTTTGCCGTTATGCTTATTTATCTTATTTACAGGGACTTGTTCACGTTTTGATAAACTGACAAAATTGCATTTTTTTTTAGATTTGCAAATCTTCAATGTTGTCATGTTTTTTCGCAAGGAAACAGTAATACTGAACATTTACCCTGTTCTAAAATATCCATTATATGCATCTTATGACACTTTTTAAAAAAATCTGACAATAATAACATGTTACAAACGCGAAACGATTGAATAATTTGGAAAATTCTCTTGTTATCATTATATTTTGTAACATTAGAGGATTGTTGACTTTTACTCAAAGGGTCAGTGGTATGAAAGAAGAGTATGTTTTGTCGGCCTAGGTCCATGTCAACACATAGTTACACAGATTCCTATATGACAATTTTGAGAATTTTAAATAAATGTTGGTATGCTTCCTCATATTCAAAGGTGTCCGCGGTATTGAAGTTATACCATTCATTTATTTTATACATTTTTTTACTAGAATTTCTACAGACGTCGCTTGAATTAAGTATATCGACTACATCGATATAAAACATGACTTAATTCTAGATGATGGAAGAGACCACACCTACGGAAGTCAGTTAACTACATTCGTCGATTCTTTAGAAAATAAAACTTATTTATAACGGTTCATACACACAACTTCACACGTAAACTCTTATTAACGGAATTTCAATTTCATTAAAGTGATTTTCGTCTTAAAAATCTATGAGATGTATCCGTTTTAATATCCCTTCATGTTTTATTCAATTATAATTATTAAGAATGCTACTTTAAAACTTTTGTCCAGTGAATTGGTAAGGCATGGTTATGTCGAATTTATGCATTGGTTCAAATAAGTTCCGCCGTAATCTTGTCAATATATGTCCATAATGTCCATATAAACACGAGTAAATTACAATGCTTGTTTTAATGGGTCATGTAACAGAATCGTTGCTTTTGGTTAATAACGCAAAATGCACTTCACTAGGATATAAAGCTATGAACATCAATTCATCTTAACGATATTTAATGTATGTGTTTTTGCTTATATTCAAGCTATGAAACAGGATATAGGATTGGCCTGAATATTTAATGCAAATGCAACAACGCAAGTGTCGAGCTCCATAACACATACACCGACTATTTCATTCGTAATAATTATTCCGATATATAAATATCTTTATTAGAGTCTCATCATGGTTTCACATACATACAACAATAATTATTTACAAACAAGGTTAACCATGCCATTCATATTTGAATTATAAGAGACTATAATGTAAGCATTCAAATACATACAATAATACTTATTATTAAAACTAGCATGTGCAGGGCATTTACACTGTAGGTGCCCCTTTCTAATACTAAAACATCCTGTTAAAACACATAAAATATTTTAGTCAAATACAAAGCCAGCATATTTATACTAAGATAAAAAAAATATAAGACAAGCTAAGATATACCATGCAAAGCAAAGTTATATACAACAAAAAAGTGAAATGTGTATGTACATCAATATTAAAACAATCTGTACAGCTTTCCATTTCTACTTTTTAAAATTAAGAAGCAGGTTTTGGCAACATCTCGAACAATTGCATGGCGGAGAATAAAAATCTAAATTTATCACAGTCAGACAGTTGACAAAAGTTGCTTTTATATGCATTGGCCTTCATAAATAGGGAGTTTCGTTCACTTATATATTCTGGACAGTGCATGATAACATGTGCTTCGTTTTCTATTACATTGACACAAAACGGACATGACCTNTCTGCATAAGTATTGAATCGCAATCCAATCTTTGCGATATTCCATAAGTCCAGAAACACATGAACAGAGAGTATGTAATCAGTTTTCTTAAGCTGCAACCTCTTGGTCATGTCTGACAGTTAAACGATCAAAATTTGCAATTTCAACTTACTAAATTACCACATATTTGTGAAGATGGTTTTGCATTTTGAGAAAGATAATTTGTTCTTTCTACTTTCTTGTTATGAATCTTAGACAATTTGATTGTTTAAAAGGACTTGTTTACAGTTTGGTAAAAATGAAAATTTTCAAATTTAGTGTAATATACACACTCGAAAAAACACTACTGACTTGAAAAATGTAAACAACAATTTGTTCATTAATACATACTTTAGTTTAAAATCGGTAAAATAATAAAGCGTGTGTTAAGCGTTTCCTCGAAAATTTGACAAATTCGTGAATAAATAACATAACATTTATAAATCGTTTAAATTACTTAAGCCAGCGTGGCGCAATGGAAGCGTACTCTTTTTTTTTTTTTTTTTTTTTTTTTTTTTTTTATNAAGGACCCTTGTTCGAATCCCGCGAAAGTCCATATTTATATTCAACTAAGTTTTGCTGAAGAAATTAGAACAATCTATTCAAAACATTGTAGATTTGTTAGTTAAAAAAAAAATAATGACATTTTTTATAACAAATACGACAATTTGTGAATATGTCTCTATAACTTCATTAATCAATAATTCAAAATTAGTGTTCACACGGGCAAATGCAATCTTTACAACATCCACTTTTGTAAATACCAACTGTACAGCAAGTAACACAAAAACGTGTTTGAATTGATCATTTAAACATCACTACAACAACGTGTACTACATATACACATATGTCGATATTTATTTGAGACAGACGTCTGTCAGTCAAGGCCGCTGTGATGTGGATCACGTTCATGATCTGACTCATCACGCCACTGACCACCTTCCGCCATCTGTTTTCATTGTGTGAAATTAAATATGTATTTTTTCACACAAAGCAACTTATTCACATTTAATTGATTTTTTTTATATTGGACTATTTGTTTCTAAATCCCATCAATACTTCTAGTAAGTTCAGGCAATAAAATGTATTCAATTTTAAAATTCAAGGTTCAGTGCTATTGGATGATTTGCATACAATTAAATATAACACATTATTAGTACAGAAAATATATTTTTGAACAAGAATTCAACTGAAAACATAACAGTTACACGTTTAATGTATGTTTTATTAAATCATAATTTATCGATTAATTATTAAAACATTCTTTAACATTTCTATTTAAATTGAATAGACTTTTCACGAAGCTTAGGGAAATTCCCGTGTTAGCCTAGGCTGAACCGGTTTTCTATAAACCATTGAAATATATATATATTACAATACAACGTTTATGGTTTCTTATGTTATTGTGTAACTTGTAACAAACAAAAATTAAATAAAACGTATTTAATTAAAAGCAAACGATTTATACTTACTACCTAGTCAATATCACGTTTGCACCTTTAGGCTTAAACTCCACATTCGATTTAAATTATTACAATTTGTCAAATAATAAAGATACTTCATACCTAATACATAAGCTTTAGCAAGTGTGTAGCTCCTTTAAATACAAATCGACATATACTTGACATGCAATATAAACCACACAGGATTGCTTCCACACACAAAAAAACCCATAAACATATATAAAACACGATTATCCAAACTAGCTGTAAATTGCTCTAAAAACTAGTTAATTTATGCGTCATGGTTTACGATAGTACACGCCACACTCGTTTGTGTGGAGTCATATTTCAGTCTAGGCTTTGAAACATATCTCTAAACGCGTTTGTTTGCTTTCGTGTTTAAGACCGTCAAATACTAGCATCAGTAAAGTAAGGAAAACGTTTATTTCACGAGCGCTTGCGAACCGTTTAAAGCGGTTAGTACACAACTGGAAACTAAAACAGATACTGTGCGCCGTACCTACAAGGAAAACCAATTGAATTGTGCTACAAGTAAAGCTAATAAAAATGTTTTCCAGCGATAATTACACAGATACAAAACTAAATATTGAATGTATGACTAATGATATATTAAGTTGTCATATTGATACTCTGTGTATTTCTTGGCTCCCGTTATGCTTCGAAAGCATTTATTCATTTTACACTTGTATAAGTAAAGCTTAATGAACAGCGTAACATTTTTTATGGCTCTAGCAGAGTTTGTTGAATATCCAAGCAGAAAAATTGTCTTATTCATTCAAGTATTGTTTTATAGGTCGGACGTGTAATAATACTACTTAAAAGAACACGTGTTTCTCAGTGGGACAATATCATATCTAGTTTTGAAGAAAAAAAGAACAACTGCATACCAGCCAACAACCAATCAAACTAAATTGGTACATATGTACAACTTTACTAAAGCTATTCGTTGCGCACCAACAGAGTATTTAAGTTTTACGTTTCTATTTGCAAACACATTTATAAACATAGTGATTAATAATATGCATACTTTTAAATGTACGGTCCTCATAATAATACATTTATTTGTTTATGTTAAATTAAATCATACCATATCTCACAGTCCTTCCTCAACATCTTAACACACGACATTGTATAATAGGATTAAAACAGTGTTTTAGTACGCTTTAGTTTGCTCCTATGTACACAGAACTATGGCCAGACTGCAAAGAGATAAGTTTACATAAATACCGCATATGAGACTGAGTGTACTGATTGGAATTTGCACTGTCGTGCATGAAATAACGCCGCAAGGTGATTTATCGTCAGTGGGCGTTGGAAGTGCAGTCTAATAAATAGTCAATCCAACCGAAGAAACCGATGTTGGGAATTCGAAACAGGGTTTCGCTCCTGTGTTTCTGATGGAAATTCGGTGGTGGTCAAGTAACAGGAAATGTATTCACAGCGACCTTACGAGTGCAGTTTTTCGGATGCCTGAACGAACAAAACCTTACTGTGAATGCTTTAATACAGTTACAAGATAATTTTTCTGTCAGTAAACAAAATAGCACTGCTCATCTAGTCGGTAAAATAACTTCATTGTACTGTCGAATCGGTTCGTTTAAAAAAAATCGACCTATACATGGTGACAATATTTTTTATTTAACATAATTGCCTGTTATTAACTACACACAACTGTATGGACTATATCGCATGTTCTAAAGTAGAAGCAATCGACAGAGAGCCATACTTGATCGTAGCAAAAACCTTCGTTCTTTACGATTTACGGTTATGAAGTAATGAACGTCTGAATGATATCCGACAAGAATTTAAAAAGATATGAGAGCACAACGGTGGGGGAAAAAGGCAAAGAACAGAAAACATAGTATATGTTCAATATTCTGAAAGTAAATATTAAATAGAAAAAATGCCAAGCGTCACAATTCTTTCAAAACTTTCCGCAGCGGTAGTTCCCTCCTTAACAATCATCTGCACATTAAGGTCATTCAGGTGTGAACGGTTGAGCTGAATCAATCGATTTTTTAAAAGGAGCTGATACACACGTTTGAAGACCTACGAAAATTACGTTAAAATGACATGCCTCCCACTCTATGGAGACTTCCAAACGTATGTTTAATTCGGGTCAACAGCAGGCACAGAAGGAAACATGGTTTCTTTCAGTTTTGTTCATACGCTTTTTTTCTTCTTCCAACTGACCATTGGCGGTCCTCATTAGCAGACCCTCGGTTGTCTTCATCGAGTTACACACCGTTGACAGACCTTTGCGGTCATCGACAGTCTGATTTCAGCTTTTACGTAGTTCCAAATTTCAAGATTTGAATAAGCACCAATTAATGGGGATGACATAATGTGTGGATTTCAGGAACATATGAATTGGAGCGTAAGGTGCTTCCGTTACTTGGCCATTGAGATTCTGATCGTTAACCCTGATAAGGGTCGTATAAATCGGATACAAATCCATGGTGAATATATCAATATGCTATAGAAATGTCTCGTCCCAAAGAAGATTCTTTATTATCTGGGATATTTTCTTTTGCAGCCAAACAATTATACTAAAACCTGGTAGACTCGCGGGTCGGGTTGACTCGCGGTATTTCATTAGCCCCCTCTGGCTTTTGTTCATAAACAAACTTGCGTGACCTACTTGTTAAATATGCAAGAACACATCCATCACTGCCAATATGTATCGATTATTTTGTGAAAAAATATCTTAAAACACGGACTCCAACACTATTGGAAATGTTCGAGTTAAATTGATAGTTTTTAGACAAAACTAGGCTTGAAAATAACTGTGATATTATTCATTTAATGTCTTCAATTCCATATATTCAACTTGTTATATACGTTATTGATTGTTACTTTGAATGGTATGTCAGATCTTTGTTTATTCATGTTAAATTGAATATTAGCGCTGTTTCACCTATTTACCGCGGATCAACCGGGTGAACAAATAAACAACACTGGCGGACAGTGGTGTTGTTTTTGTTGCTACCGCACTTAAAATTGAAGGATTTTCGTAATAAAAAGGCAATTATCCAAAGATGTAAAGTCAGATATGTTTGTCTTTTAAGTCATTTATCTGATATATGAAGATGGTTTCTAGACGCAAATGAATTTTCCTTAAGTACCGCGACTCTACCGGGTTACAGGCTAATTGAAAATCAGATCTGTCTGCCATATTGTTGATTAATGTTGTTCGACTGTACTTGTCAAGAGTGTAAGTCAGTGTTCTGATAACGTATTACCCTTCCTACTATTCGCACTGAATTGACAACCGTCCTTCACGTGGTCTTTCGCAAGAACATTATTTTAATATCCCAATCGAGCTCTACATACAAACACATATTAGGCAAGTGGAACGGACATTATGTTTTCTGTCGTCAATCTAGGTAGCTTTTTGTCACCTAGGGTCGAGGGCTTATAATGGTTACTGTACAATAGAAGGAGATTTAAATACTAAAATGCCATATCGAACCTAACTCTATGGTTAAATATGCATCACAGTCAAGCATTTTAACTTTCAGAGACACGATACAATGAAGTAAAGAAATGTATCAGCTAAATTACTTGCAGTGTCAAAGATTTAAGAACCCACCATTATCGGGTACAAACTCCGGACAAACGTTATACGCCTCCGTAAGAATGCGTTATAAAGGGTGTAACATACCCGAATAAATAGCTTGGAAAGAAGCGTAGCAATGCATTAATGTTCTAAAAAATCGAAAGAAACATATATATGTTAAGTATTATTAGACAATAACACACGGCTGAGCTGAGCCAGACGTCTATAATCGGCCTGTCTACGACATAACGGCCCGAGGGCCATTATGCGGCTACGGCCGATTATAGACGGCCGGCCCAGCTCAGCCGTGTGTTATCGTTTATATTACATATCATTTTATTTTGTTCCTTCACTTAAATTTATTACCGAACCAGCTTTCCGTACTTTTATTTGTATTCAACTGATTACGAAATTTATGACGCATCTCGTGTGACGACACTTACATGACGAAACACACCGCATTCAGATAGACTCTCTAGATTTTAGTTTCAACAATTCGGACGTTGTGGTTTATTTAACAATTAAATATTTATTTTAAAAAGCATCGAACGAATCCAAAACGTATTTCGGATTGTGTGTTTGTAATGTATAATTTGAAACTTGGAGCATTGGATTAAAGTTTCCATATAGGTTACAGGTAAGCGTGTCGTTTACTAAATTTTGATGTTGGATGACTCCTGTTAAATTTAAAGAATAATGTCATCAATCTAATCTTCAGTACAGTTTCAATTGCAATTGATAGTTGTTCAGTCATTCCGATTGTGTGCTACGTTGAATTATCATAATTGTTTTTATTAATTCGTTAATTTGTGTTTTAATTTTATTAATTACCGTTAGATAAGACTGAATGTGGACGCCATTTTGTTCAGTTGACGTCGCGCGATCCGATTCTTTTCTGATATAAATATAATTTATATTGGCCCGCTAGATACGAATAACGGCCCGCTCGTGATGTCATTTTCAATTTGTTACTATATATAGTAACACTATGTAATATTTTATCATAATAACACAGTTCATGCAGACAAAAAACGACATCTGATGATTCAACTAAACGTTCAAGTTGCCTTTTGTAAAAAAAAACACACCATATTTATTATTGGGCGACCAATATTGAGAGGATTTTTTTTCTCAAGTTAATAGAACATCGCATTTATACATTGACAGCTGAAGTTAAGTACCTTGCACCTAAGATCTAAATCATCGACTTGGACATTCAATGTTAAGAGGTAGAGGTTTAATAGAAAAACGCCTCTACAATAAGACAACTTTTGTAACTCCCTTGTACATAACATATAAATCATTGCTTTGGACGTTCAATTTTAGAGGTAGAAAACTTTAAAAATGAATAAAAGAATGCCTTCACAATAAGACAGATGTAGTTCGAACCCTCGCACATTAGATACGAAATATAGCAATACTGAAAATCGAGAATTATTTTCAAGACAGACCTATTTTATTTTAACTCGGACTTGAATTATAATATACATCACAGCACCAACAACAATACGACACTCACCACACACATTCGCATTTGAACGGTCAAAGCAAAACATTAAATAGTTAACCTTTTGAAGGTCTAGCTTAACCCTGAAATTAGAGTCAGTCTTGTCGAAGATGGTTATTGATTATTATAGTACATATATAGATAAGTATCATTTAGTTCCCAGAGCTTCAGATAAGGTTTGTGAAATTCTTAACGTTACTTCCAGATTTTCAAAAAGAATTCTTAACTCTAAAATGTTATTCTTAACGTTTTTACTAAGTTTTGGAAAATAATTCTTAACTTTTATTAATGACCAAAACATAAATAATAATGGGTATTTTCATGCAAAAAATCAAAATAAACACACTTGCAACTGTATTCATTCGAGTTCAACAGTGTCTATTCAGTATTATAATATCACATTTATACTTGTCATGAATTCATGCAGAATCCAAAACAACAGAACACATGTGGTATATTAATAACATAATGAGACAGAATAACTTTTAAAAGCACACAACACTTTATCGGTATCACAGGGGCCAGTAAACAAAATAAAAAAAATAGTGTGTGCATTGACAACTATTTCACAGTCGCAAAATTATATGACAACTCAGAATCATGCTACAAATGTCAATAAACTGGTCACACAGATATATAAATCAATCCACTATTAATTGTAAATTTGATCAAGAACGAACTGTTAATGCCCCGATTACAAGTTAATGCCCCGATTACAACGATCTGAGTTGCAGAATGTGTTTTCGTTTAACTGTAAAAACTGATGACATATTTACTCGGAAGTGTTTGATGCGCGTGCGCATTGACAGACAGTACACGCCGCTTTTATTGGAAAAAAAGCGCTTCGTTAAACAAACCCGATAACCATTCTATATAAGTACCGAAAAGATCTTTAATACGCGAAAAGAACTCAATTAAAATCGATACGAATCGATGTAAAAATAATATTCGTAACTTGATTTTGTAATTATTAATGGTACGACCAGATTTTTAAATAAATACGTAACGGACTTGAAAATAATTCTTAATTACGAAAATACGACACTTATCTGGAGGTCTGACAGTTCTCGCCCCCAACAAAATAGCCCACCTATAAGAAGCATTATTTTTAAACGGAAAATGTTAACATGAACGGTCGACAATTTAAGTCTCAACAAACTGAGCCGTACTATCCTAAGTGCAAGGGAGTAAACTACAGCTGGCTAACCTGATACGTATTGATTTTGCAAAGATATCTACCTTTTAAATTATCCACGAGAACGATCAAGAGGATAATTGTAGTATTTTATTATATCTGTGAACACTAGGAAATGCAAAACATAAACTGCATGCTTTTCTATTTAATTGATCTTTAGCATGCTTTTATCAATAACAAACGTGGACACTTTATTAATGTATAAAGGTTATCTATCACAATAACTTCATAAAACATATTTAATTTTTACTTTGATTAAACGTTTTATTCTTTATACGTAATATAGAGCGAGATGGGTAAACACCGTTGAAACACAAGATAGCGATAGCACAGCTTGAGCAACGGCTAAGCAAATCGGTAATCATGAAATAATGTATTTTAGTACTGATCTCCTTGTTTTAGAATGTATTTTCATTATATTATTTCTTTGAATTATTAACATTATGACTATCTTATTTAATGTACAAGATGCCTCCACAATAAAGGAACACAGTTATACTGAACAATTTGCTTCTGTAAACGATGTCTTTGTTTGTATACTATTTTTGTGACTCCTGTTACAGTCTCAAAATTGTATTTAGCTGTTTGATATGTTATTATTATGAGTTAATTATGTGTTTTTGTCAATAACCATATGATAATAATGACCTATGCTCTTATAATGCTAGTCTTATATACTTTATAATTTTGATCTGAGCTCCTACCAAATGAGTCTCGTTTATATAATTTGCTAGAATATTAATTATGCACTTCGACAATGGCACACTAGTCTGCTCTGTTCGTAGCAAACATATGCACCGAATAATTTCTACACTTGATACTCAGTGTGCAGTTCAATGTGTAATCGAACTATTCCATATGCATATGTTGTTTCTAAAATAAATAGTTCTTCAAACAAATGTAACGATGTGTCGTTATTGTAATAAACTTAGTTGCATGTAACCTTTGTGGTGTTTACATTTAGAACTTCCGGAAAACCAGAAACATATATGCAGCAGTTTTCATCTTTCTATATTTTCAACGTGTAAGATATTTCCTGTCAGTATTTAACGTTATTTTGGTCTGATATTGTTATTAATATCGAAAATAAATAAGTTACCCTTAAATAATAATATTATCATCTGTATTTGTAAGGAAGAGGCTGACACCCCCCGTTAGGCTACTGTTTTATAGATACTAGTTTAGCCCGGATTAGTCAATGCTGTTTTAGGATCACGTGACTTTCTAGCGTATATAAACGGTGTCTTGAGGTGTCGAAGTTAGTTTGGGACCTGTCACCGTGAGAAGCGCGTCGAGAGGAAAAGGGCAGCTGATTGTTAATACAAAATAAAAGATATTAGGTAGTTTTAGCTTCACTGTAATCTCCTAGCAGTGTTAGGGATGAACTGAGCCAAAACATTTCTTATATAAACCCTGTTATAAGAACAAAGCATAAGCATATCGGTGCCCGGGTTTTCCTGGTGTATATCGTGTAGCTTCTGCGTGACGGTGCTTTTGCAGGAATAGGTTCCATTCTCGAAGTTTGGAGTGCATGGTGACTCCAGTTTTTGGGACGCCCGGATAGATTGGATCCTGCTACCGTGAGAAGCGCGTCGAGAAGAAGAAAGGCAACTGATTGTTAGTACAAAATAAAGTATATAAGGTAGTTTTGGCTTCACTGTAGTCTCCTAGCAGTGTTAGGGATGAACTGAGCCAAAACATTCCTTATATTTCTAAACCCTGTTAGAAGAACAGAGCATTAGCAGATCGGTGCCTGGGTTTTCTTGGTATATCGTGTAGCTTCTGCGTGACGGTGCTGTTGTAGGCATAGGTTCCATGCTCGAGGTTTGGAGTGCATGGTGACTCCAGTTTTAGGACGCCTGGATAGGCTTATATTGTCCACTGTGTGCGGCTTATATTGTACACTGTGTGCATGGTATATGGGTGGACTGTTTTAGGGCATAGGTGTTCTAGCCGGCGTAGTAGAAGCACGGTGACTGTGTTTAGTGATCGCCCAGGCAGGCGCTTTTAATAGTCTCAGTTATTGTTGTTAGTTTTGATTAAAGTAAATTAATTCCTGTTTATATGCCCCAATCATTTGTTTAGATTATCTAATCATAAGCCAGGTAGGCCGAAGGAAAAATATTTATATATCTTAACAGTGTGATCACACCCCGTACACGTTACAGAATTTAGCACCCAACGTGGGGCTCATATATTAATTTCAT
>VMBQ01000054.1:459862-470841 GCA_007657795.1 Dreissena rostriformis
TTTAAAAGCGATGCATTCTTTGTTCACTCTCACAAAAGACATGAACGTACCTATAAATATCATGTTAAATTTATTTAACGCATATGTATCATCAATTTTAAACTGTAACTGTGAGGTATGGGGATTTATGAAAGCGGAAAACATTGAGCGCGTCCATCGTAAATTTTGTAAAAGAATATTGAATGTTAAGATGTCAACAAACTCATTATCGCTATATGCCGAAGTTGGTCGATTCCCCTTGTATTTAGACAGATATGTCAGGATCGTGAAATACTTTTTGAAATTATATACTGTAAAAGAGGGTAATTGTATTCTTAAACACATTTTATTATCACAGAGATTAGAAATTGAACGCAAAAATAACACAAACAATTGGTCATCGAAAGTACGGGACATTCTTAACCAAACCGGTTTTAACGATGTATGGCTATTCCCCGAATCTGTGAACTCTAATCAATTAATACCGCTACTTAAAACCAGATTACGAGACCAGTATATCACTAACTGGAATACAAGTGTCACATCATCTAGTTCAATGATTTTATATAAAGAATTGAAACCAATATTCGAAAGATCTGCGTATCTTGATATTGTTGAAAATAAAAAAACATAGGAACATTATTGCTAAATTACGTTTGTCTTCTTACAAATTATTAATTGAAACGGGTAGACACCAGAACATTGTCAGAGATCAATGCAAATGTGTTTTATGCATCCTCAATGATATCGAGGATGAATATCACTTTGTTATTAAATGCCCCTATTATGCCGATATTAGGAATACATTAATTCCAAAGTATTACAGATCACGACCTAGTATTTTCAAGTTTATCGAACTAATTAATTGTTCAAACAAAATAGTGTTAAGAAAACTTGCCATTTTTTGTTTAAAATGCTTTAAAATGCGAGAAGATGTGCTATATGTGTAGTATAAATTATATATCTTCCACAAAGACAATAAGCTTAGAATAAGGTTATATTTGTTACAATTATTAAAACGTCGTGTTAACATTATATGATCACTTTGTATTAACCACATCCATGTGACATTCTCACTAAAACATGTTGTATGTCATTCCTTTTTTGTTAAATTGATGTTTCCTCAAAATGATGTATGTTTTGTATATAATTGTCACGCATGCTGTTATTGCATCTGTATGTTTATGGCGATGAGCTGTATGCTTAAGCTAACATGAAATATTCTGTTCTGTTCTATACATAAGTTCATAAATAGTTTCTGAGCGTGACCCTTAGTTATCTTAAGGATCTACTTCATTTCTTAGATCTTTGAGCGCGTCATCGCGATCGCGTTCTTGATCATTTAATAATAATCTACTTTTATTTTCTGGTACGACTACTTGCATTGTAGTTTTGTATTAATCAACGTGTTAATTGTTTTCTAAAACAAAGAAGTCGCATTAACTTGCTTTCAAAAAATCATTTTTAATTTGAATCTGCTTTTTGTAAATGCATTTTATAATTGTTATATAACATGATTAATGCATGCACTTTGAAATTACAGTAGCATTGTTTGTGTAACTATTTAAAAAATGCATTGTAGTATGGTAATTGACAACGAGTAATGCATTTACATTATACATTTAATCAATACCGTTTTAGAATGATATTAATATGCAATAAGTACCGTCGTATTCAACGATTAATGTATGCGTTTGATAATTACTTCAGCATAATTTCAAACAGGCCATCAGCATCATAAACACGACTTCCGTCTCTACACATCATCTGATAGACCTCTCTCAATATTATCCCGTCATTACGTCGCTTTGTTGCCAGCAGCATAGCATCTGACCAATTAACCACTTCATTTTCCTCCTCGAACTGTGCAAATCTGTTCATATTATTCAGAAACACCGGTTCAAGTTCCACTCTTTTCTTACAGAACCACAACAGAAGGTCTGGGTGTGAGACTATTGCTTGTTGTATTTTCGCCAATCTGAGTACTATGACCTTCATCAATCATGTCCGTTACTGTTGCTACCCACGTGCGCCCTTGTTCTTCATCCAATATACAGCTCTCCATTTGATTTCGCTCATGTTTCATATACTATGGAAGGTGCTTCGTAATTATAGCAGTTCGCTCAATCCTTCACGGACCCAATGCAGCAATGTCCTTTCAGTGAACAATTCTTGTGGGTATGTCTCCGCAATCCACAATACGATGCTTTTCCCTGTGTACGATGTGAGTTCTTTCTTGAGAGGTTTTAACACATCCTTAACTACCATCTTCAATATAACATAATTATAAACATGGGTGTTATGAAGACATATCCTATATTCTATGTGTTTATCTTAACTACCCTTAAACAAACAGGTGTAACACATGCCCCCATTTGTACGATCTTTTGAACTACATCTGATGGTGGCCAATGACGATGTCGTTGTTCCATGACATCAAAAGCATTAACATATAAGTCACTGCTCAAGACAGCACGTCCATTTCCATAATAACACAGAGCATTGAGAACGAAAGGATGAATTATCGTACCAATTCGCTCTAGAAACAGTCGACACTGTCCGTGGTAGCACATATCGGTATTTAATGTTAACATAGTCGTCTTCCTAGGCTGTGTGTCTACATGAGCACCATTTTCAAGACACATTTCATCCTGCTCCACAAGCAAATTGTCATAGTCACTCTCCAGGTAGCGTGTCAGCCCCTCTGCTTTGCTACCCGTAGTTATAAGAGTCATGGAACCAGGCTGAGAAGTCTTATGCAAAACATTTATTAGTTTGTTATGCTCCCTATAGGCGTCTATCCGTGCCTGTCTGATTTGAGACCCATATCCCAGCCAGTTCATCACATTGCAAATGTATATTCCATTTGAACCCAAAATTGTTATCTTAGTTAAAGTTTTAGAAAATTAACATTGTTTGCTGTTAGCATATTTGTACACGTAAATTAATGACACACATTTTATTGAAAGTTAAGTGTATATTACCACTTGATCATCAAATATACGTTTGTACAAACAAACACTTGTCACGTTCCTGTTCGTTTATAATGGATTCTAACACTACACGCGACTTGATTTCTATAGACAAAGAAGGAAATCAAGTGTGGGTTATTCTGCAATAATAATGTTAATAATTAGCTTAATGTTTCGAAAATAGTTCCGAATAAATAAAGAAAATATCGCAGTAAAATGCACGTGCTAAACACCGCTCTAAAAGAAATGTAATAAATGTAGCATGTATATAAATGTAATGAAGCAACATGTACATCAAATGGTGCCCTATAAATGACAAAATACAAATTATTAATTAAGAATATGTATGTTTACTTTGAATTACACTTACAAAAACAACAGTTTCATTTGTATTGCAATGTATATTTTATTAAATGATATTTTGCTTTGTTTAAATATAAAAACACATTTATTAAGTGTTTTTTTTTAAAGAATAAACTGTTCACAAAGCTTTGGGAAATTCCCTCATTATTCTTACCTGAATCGATTTTCTATAAACTATTGAAATATATGTTTTACTATAAAACGTTTATCGTTTCCTCGTTGTTCGTGTAATGTTTATCTAACGAAAATAAAAATCGTATTTGATTAAAAACAAAACATTTATACTTACTAATCAATATCACGGTGCTCATGTAGGACAAAACTCCCCGCCATTGGATTTTACAATAATATAAATTGTTAAATAATAAAGAAACGTCAGACTTTATATTTTAGCTTTAGCAAGTTTGTAGCTCATTTAATTCCACATCGGCATACACTTATCAGATATTATAAACCAAAAAGGCCGGTCTTCAACCAAAACAAAATATTCCAAAAAGGAATAACAGGATAATTCAAACTAGCTATAATTATTCATTTATGTTCACTATATATACTTGTAATTTAAACTTCAAAATAAAGAAGCTTACATTACAATAATATACGCCACACTCGATTGTTTGGTGTCATATTTCATTCGTCAGACGCTCCTAGCGGCAAAGTTGATGGGTTTGTATGTATACTATCGGTTTCAAATCCTACCTAATATGGCGTTTGTTTGCTCTCGGAGGTATTACTGCTGAATTGTTTAATCAGCACAGTTTGGAAATTAATATTCTCACGAGCCCCTGCGGCTCGTTTCAAAGCGTCTAGTACACAAATAGAAACTATAACAGAGACCGTGCGTCGTATCTACCAAAAAAAAAACTGTTTAAGTGTAAGCGGTTAGTACACACACAGAAACCAAATATTGCCGGTGTGTCGGAACTATAAAGATCCTCTTCATCATATCACGCATAGGTGTGTGTGTCCTTTACAACACTACATGTTTACAGAAAGTGGATGGAAAGTTAAATTAACATTCTTGGGATATCGCGCAGTATCTGTAGAAAACCGGCTCTATATTTAAAGTGTAAAGCATGAAATACACACTTACCGTACCTTGCCTTACAAATAAAGCGTGAACGTTTAAGCACCACGCGATAATATTCTACTATATTTGTTTTGGTACGTCTATTTTTCAGCTTGCGTTTTAGTTTTGTATTTATCAATGTGAGAATAGTTAAAAAAAAAGAAGATCGTAAATACTTGCTTTCTAGAATTCATTTTAATATTGAATCTGTTTTTGTTTTGTTAACGCATTGTATATGTATTATGTTACAATAGCTATGTTTGCACTTGAAAATTAAAGTAACATTGTTTGTGAATTATTTAAACAATGCATTGCAGTAATGTAATTGATAACGTTTAATGCATGTGCATCAGAAATGACATCAGCATCGTTTATGAATTACATTTAAATGCATTAGTTACAGTCATGTTAACCGATTAATGAATGGATTTGGAAATTATTTTAACATACTATTAAGAATGTCAACCAGATCATAAACACGACTTCCGTCACTACACATACTCTGCTGGACCTGTCTCAATAACTCCTTACGACGTCTTTTAATCGTCTGCAGCATAGCATCCGACCAATTTATCGAACCATTTTCATCCTTGCACTGTTCGATTCTGATCAAGATCTTCAGACTCAGCAGTTCAAATTCCAACCTCTTCTTGCAGAACCACAACATAGGATCTGGGTTTGAGATTATGGCTTGTCGTATTTTCGGCAATCTGAGAAACATATTTGGACCTTCGTCAATAATGCCCGTTAGTGTTGCTACCCAAATCCGCCCTATTTCTTCATCCATTTCACAGCCATCCATCAGATTTCTTTCAGGTATCATATAATATGGAAGGTGTTTTGTTAATATGACAGTTCTCAGTTCTCCCAGTCCTTCACGAACCCAATGCAACAATGTCCTTTCAGTGAACAATTCTTGTGGGTATTTCTCCGCAATCCACAATACGATGTTTTTCACTGTGTACGATGTGAGTTCTTTATTGAGAGGTTTCAACACATCCTTTACTACTATCTTTAGTATAATATAAATGTAAACCTGGGTGTTATGAAGACTGCTCATAAGCTCATTCTCCCCAGTATTAAAGCAGATCCTCCATTCTACGTGTTTATATTCACTACCCTTACAACCAACAGGTGTCACAAATGCTCCCATTTGTACGACCTTGAGAACGACGTCCGGTGGTGGCCAATGGCGACGTCGTTGAGCCCATCTATTTAGTATGCTGGGACAGTGACAGTGTAAGGAAAATACATTATCAAAATGAAGGATCCCATAGTAGGTGCTCGGCAGAGATGGTCCCGCACGATCAAGATCTACCATTTCTGAAGAACGTTCCAGGCCATCCAAAGCATTTACATATAAATCACTGCTCAAGAGAGCACGTCCATTTTCATTATAGCACAGAGCATTTCTAACGAAAGGGTGAATCATCGTACCAATTCTCTCTAAAAACAGTCTACAATGCCCGTGGTAGCACATATCGGTATTAAATGTGAACACAGTCATCTCCCTTGGCAGTGTGTCACAATGGGCACCATTTTCAAGACACATCACATAATCGTCTACATACAATATATCATGGTCACTCTCCATGAAGCGCGTCAACCCCTCTGCCTTGCTACCCGTTGTATGCACAGTTACCGAATCAGACGCAATAGTCAAATTCCGCACAGTTAACCTGTCCCACTCCCTATATGCGTCTCTGCGAGCCTGTCTGATTTGAGGTCCATATCCCAGCCAGTTCATCACAGTGCAGGCTTCTATCGAGGCATGTTCCATGAAAACCTGCAATTGTGAGGTTTATTTTAGTTGTAGAACATAAACATGACTTGCGTGTAGCATGCATGTTCATGTAATTAAATTTAAAAAAATGTTATTGAAAGAGTTGTTCATATTACCACTGAATCATCAAATATACGATTTCTACAGACAAATACTTGTCCCTACCGTTTTCATCTATAATTCAATTTTATCTGAAATAATTTGAAGCTGACACAAGTTATTCTCAAAGTATAACTTCAATAATCAATATTTAAAATCAATAACATACAAAACGCATTGAAAAGGTACAGGATTACTGCAATAATTTATAATCTAAAGACCTGATAGAAATGTGTTTAAAAAAACAAGTATAGTTTATACTTTTTCATACGGCATCATCAGTAAGTATCAATTTCACAGCAAATAACGAAAATCTGTTTGAATTCATCAGTTTCAACTACAATAACTTCTACTGCTTCTACTTATATGTCAGTATTTACTTGAGACTGACGGCTGTCAAGGCCGCTGTGACGTGGATCACGTTCATGATCTGACTCATCACGCCAGTGACCACCTTCCGCCATCTGTTAACATTGTTAGATTAAATATGTATTTTGTATACACAAAACAACAGTTGTATTTGATTCACATACAATACATATATATTTGACGATGGCATTATTAATCCTTTTATTCATTCGTATAAGTTCAGTGTCCTCAATTTTACTATTCAAGTGCCAGTGATATTTTTGCTTGACATCGAAAGGTGCGCATGGATTGAATACATACAAATTATTAATACATAAAATATACAAGCATTTATCTGAAATTACAGTTACTCGTTTAATGTAATGCATGTGTTACTAAATTATACTTTCAATGTTTTAATATGATAAATATGAGCCTCGCTCTGTGAAAAGGGTGTTTAATGCATGTGCGTAAAGTGTCGTTCCACGTTAGCCTGTACAGTCCGCACTGCTAATCAGGGATGACACTTTCCGCATAAACTGGATTTTCGTCAAGTAGAGTCTTCCTTTAAACGAAAAATAAATAAAAGCGAAACGTTTCGTCCCTGATAAGCCTGTGCGGACTGCACAGGCTAATATGAGACGACACTTTACGCACATGTATTAAACCCCATTTTCACAGAGCGAGGCTCATATGTATTACGTTTCTATTTAAATCGAATACACATTTCACAAAAGCTTTTGGAAATCCCCGTGTTATTTTTACCTGAACCCGCTTTCTATAAACAATTAACAGATATTTGCAATAAAACATTTATCGTTTCTTCTTTTATCTTATTAATGTTACGAATATTAAAAAAAAAAACAACGTATTTGATTAAAAATCAAATAGTTCATACTTACAAGTCAATATCACTTTGCACCTGTATACCAAAACTCCACTTTCGGTTTTGAAATATAATCAATTGTCTAATAATGAAGATACTTCATTAGTTGTATAATAGTATAAGCTTTATCACGTTTGTTGCCCATTTCATTACAAATCGGCATACACTTGTCATGAATCATAAACCACAAGGGATTGCTTCCAAACAACAAAATAATCATAAACATATACAACACAGGATTATCCAAACTAGCTGTGAATTGCACTACAAACTAGGTTTCCGTCCTTTGTGTAGTTATGCGTAATTTTTACTTTAAAGTAAACGAGGTGTACGATGATACTCGCCACGCTCGTTTGTTTGGTGTCATATTTCAGTGTATAGAGTCTCTCAGTTTATGTGTTGGTGTGTATAATGTTGGTTTTAAAACATATCTCTTAACGTGTTTATTTGCTTTCGATGGTATGCCCGTCAATAATATCCTCTGTAAAGTTAGGAAAAACATATTTTTACGAGCGTTTTACGAGCGTTTGCCGTTCATTTTAAAGCGTCTAGTACACAACTAGGAACTAAAACAGATACTGTGCGCCGTAACTATAGGGAAAAACTGTTGAATTGTGCTACAATTAAAGATGTTTAAATGTTTTCCAGCGGTTATTACATACACACATAACTAGATATTGCATGTAGTTTATTACGATTTAATCCTCTATTATCATTATTGCACTGCATTCTTTTCAATTATATTATATAATGGTTTAAACGATATACGATTTGTATATTAAATACCTTTATGGAAATTGTTATTGTGTTGCTGAGAGTCAAAATGTATATGTCCTTCATTTAACTATGAATATAGAGTCTGATGTGTACAGATACTGGGATTTCCCAAGAATGTTCCTTTAAGTGCCCATCTCCACTCTATTGAACATGCAGTGATCAAACGGGCATATATACATATGGTTACAAATATTCAAACACACTTATTAAAAATGTTTTTAAACAAATCAGTGAAACAGATGGTTGATCCCCGATAATGTTATTTTGGCAGCGGAAGGGTCAATTGTATTCACGGATAACTGATATCCCATTATTAACAGTTGGACTTTCAGTGTGATATTGACATTTTAAACGTGCAACCCCACACCTGATTATGATTATGAACTTTTCAACCGGGTCATGTCCACATCCATTCAGAATTAACACGGTTACAGAGCGCACACGATTATAATAACAAGGCCCCGTGCCACCGACGTTTGACACATTGAGGTGTAATGGCAGCGATCCGGATAAAACCGATATCGTATATGCTTACTGACACATGCACCAATTTGCATAAAATATTTCATACAACAACATCCAACACTTATCACGTAAAGTGGCTTACTAATAACACAAACGTACGTAACAATTTACCAATGTTCTAGTAATGAAATATTCAATAACACCACAGACAGAGCCGGAGCAAGCTTCGCAAACAATATTTCATACAACAGCATTCCAAACGTATTGCGCAAAGTTGCTTACAAATAACACAAACAAACGTGCCCATTTACCAATTTTCTGATAATGTAATATTCAATAACAACACAGCCAAAAGTATAGAGCCGAAGCACGCTTCGCAAAACATATAGATTCAATCTTGTTAGGATCGATATAATTGTCGCATTTTTGTATTTAAAGGCGTACCATCATGAATACATTCCTATGCGCCAGAATTCCCAAGCGTTTATATTGAACAATTTACAACGCTAAATCAAGCGTAAATATATATCGATTAAGATTAAAATAAAACGAAATACGCATTATACAAACATGTCGTTATTTGTTCTGGTATATACGCCCAATAAGTGTCATATAACATGGTAAAACAATTAAAATATGGGTGTTTTGAAAGCACGATCATGTAGACAAACTGATCAATAAACAAGTATGTTTGCTCCAGTGAATCTTGTTTTTACATTGTAAAAAAGATCTTGATTTTCCCGATATCCCTGGACCAAACCTGAATGACTTCTTTAAACATGAACGACCAGGCCAGACATATGACTTCATCTAAATTAGTAATTCGACCTTTGTCAAAAGTAAGCGACCGTTACACGACATATACAATACATGTATGAGAAGCACCACATACAACGAGCGATCACACGATCTAATTTGATGATACTGACTATATCGACTATATCGATCCAATTGTTTAAGATGATCAAATAACATTCATGTTAGATTCCCACCGTTGATCATATCGACTCGAGGTACTCCTATGATAAATACATCTAAAAGCCCGAGTTATGTAGTCGTATAAATCGACCAAGGACCATTTATACGTTGGGAAGAAGAAAGTCATTTTTTTGTTGTCGTTTTTATGTACATGATATTTCAACTTATATTTTATTGGTAGCCATGGTGAAGTGGATATGGTATTCTTCAAGCCACTAGAAGGTCGTGGGTTTCGGTTCTTTCGCCCCCCTCCCCCTTAAAAAAACAAAGAACTGGTTTTACCAGGGAAACAAACTCGAGAGCGTTTCAATTACCTTAAGGCTTTCGATGCAATCGAGCTTAAATAAATATGTTTAAAGTAACTAATTTTATTAGTAGTATTTCCAAAGACGTATGTATTATTTTATAAATTAGCTCTTTCCGAAGAGCGAACACACGGCTTTCGGTAAAGAACTTAAAACAACAAAGTGTCAATAGAAGCCTGCACATCATTTGTAATTTTAAAAGCCCCCCCCCCACCCCCTCGTAATTCTTCATTTCGCATGCACAGTTGTGGTATGAACTCTTTTCGATTTTGTTATGTTAACCCACCAAGATTTCAGATAATTCGGTTAAAGCATAACGTCACCTGTTTTTGGTAATGTGGGTTATGTGTTTTATTCATGTTGTTACGAAATGAAGGACATGCCTTTCTACATCGTTTACTACAATATCCTGGGTTAAATGGAAACGTGTTCTTTATTATCAAAAATATTGTTTTCCATATGGACGTGTTGTGCATCAACAATTATGGGTTAATACATTTCATGTTCGCATGTCTACACTATCAACTTTACGTAAGGAATACAACTTAAATTTTCAAAAGTTACTTATTGTATTATAATTCATTTGAACTAGTCGTTATAAAAACTAGACATTGTATGGCTCGTGCTTATGTTCAAAAGTAAGGGTTAACCAATTCATTTAACCTATTATTATTTAATGGAATACACGCATTGAATCCTGTCGAGTTAATCAACTTCATATATAATTTGTTTTCGATACCATTGTCTTCCCATTTGTAACGAAAAGTTAACGTTTCTAATCTAACACTTCGAGAAGATTATAGCTCAAAACGCGCGTTAATATGTGTATATTCAACGTTTATCCCTATATTACCATATAATCTTCTCAAACTTATAACAGCTGCTGGACTTATTGTAGTATATGTGGCTAGCGGTTCGACTTTAAAAAAACTCCATTCAACAACAGGGATTGGTA
>VMBQ01000055.1:3670-97804 GCA_007657795.1 Dreissena rostriformis
TTTGTCCGTCCGAATTCTTTTTTGCATGGATTGGAGTTTGCGTGGGTCTGAAAAAATAACTGTCAATCGTTTCTGTCATACTCGATGTCCGTCCGTCCTTCTGTTCGTCACGCATCTCATCCACTAATGATCCATTTTGATGAAATTGATATACAGCAGCCCTGTAGGCTTCATACGCACCATTGACGGGTCGTTCCGGTCCACTGATTTTTTATGGAGTTATTGTTCTTTGATTATTGATATGTCAATTGTCGTTTACATGCTCGATCTAAGACTCTCATGAACGGTGTTTTATATTATTTGTTGATATTAACAGAAAGCACATGTTTTGAAAAGAGCATTTCTATCATACCTATAATTGCGTTCATGGCGCAGTTGGATCTCGACTTTAGAGGGCACATTCCATTTAAGGTGACTGCATGCAATTTGATTTTCTTGTACATGTTCTAAACTATAATTATCAAAATATTTGCTTAACTTTCAGAATATAATTAAATCGCGCTTTTAAGTGTACATTCTCGAAACATTAATGAAAGTCGATGCTGCTAAACAGTGCAATAACATTGTCAATATGTTTTTGCATTTATACATACTTTCAACTTTTTGACTCTGTTATGTTATTTTTAAACAAGCATTTTTGTAAACGGTTAATATCGAACACGCGTGCTTTCATCATTTTGATTGTATCTGAGGATGATTCAAAAACTTAAAGTTGTATCTATACCTAAAAATACGTATGCATGGAAAATAAGTTGTGAATGGCGTAATGCAGTATTAATAACATATCTCTAACAATATGTATAATCATCCGAACGATATTGCAAACGAAGAAGCATGTACCGTATGTCTAATGCGTGCGTCAAAATATGCAAACCGCGAAAAGCGTTTGTTTGTGTATCGTTGTTATAGCAGTGATCTTTTGTTACGTAATTTGTTTTGAAAAACCTCTTTTCATATGTTTGCTGTTTGAATCGTGTGAGAAGATTATTTAACAGAACAACCATGGTTTTTGCATGAGAAAGCCATGAATAGAAACACACTCAAAAGCTGTAAAACACTAGTATATGCGAGCGATGTTCAATGAATTTATATACTGACTAAAAATTGTTATGCCTAATATGACAAACTTCTGAGATAATACATCGCAATCAGTTAACAAGCGCAAAGAACAGTATTTGCTCAGCTTACATTTTGCACCTTAGTGAAACTTCAGCATTATTGTTTTAGATGCAAACTGGCCCGTTATTCTTTCAGTAGTGTACACCGTAAATTTACACATTAAACACCTTTGTCTATATGAGCCTCGCTCTCGAAAAAAACGGGGTTTAATGCATGGGCGTAAATGGTCCGCTTTAATTGTATTTTTTGTTTAAAGGCGGCCTCGTCTTAGCGAAAGTCCAGTTTAGGCGGAAAGTGTAGTCCCCGATTAGCCTTGCGGACTTCACAGGCGACACTTAACGCAAACGCATTTAACCCCGTTTTTCTAGAACGAAGCTTATATCATAAGCCACACAAAACCGCATATTTCTGTTCAGAAGTACTAGGACAAATAATGGCATAAACCACCTGTGTGAAAATACCTATGATTTGCAGGCATTTACTGCGCCGTTTGTGGTTTAATGTCTCTTAACAACCACAATTAATGATAACATGTTTAGATTGTTTGTGGTTTTCTTTGACGTTAACCTGAGTGAAGGTGATTTTACAACTGTTCTATATTGTTGTAAATCTAAGGGAGTTGATCGCATTTATTGTTCACTCGTATATTGTTGTGACACTTGTATACTATAGTTGTTCCACTTGTCAAGATTTAGACTAAACATAATGGATTTTGTCTTAGAAGTTGTATTAATCGGATGAATTAGTAGACTTCATGAGTTTTGAGAACTTTTATTGTGTTCTCTGTCAAAAAAGAAAGACTCGAATATTGCACGCTGAAGTCCCCTATCGTAGTTTCACTTGGTTACTATATGTAAGCCTACTGTCTGCTTTCGTCGGTTCGTCCGTCTGCACATCTGGATCCTGGGATAGCACGTAAAGGACTGACATAACTTTGATAAGACTTGCTTTTGTTATAAACGGCAACGCTAGGCGTATAAATAACCTTTTATTATTTGTTCTCAAGAGGTCAAGTGTAGTATGGATTATGTAAGTAAATATAACTAAAATTAGTCTGTTTAAAACTCAAAACGTACATAAGATATGATAATGGTATACATACCAAGTGCAAATATTATATATTATGTACTGTTTAAGTCATTTACATTCTTGATTTTGTATTCATGTTTGTCCTTTCACTATTTGCCAACATTTCTTCGTCCGTTCGTCTTTCTGTCCGTCTGCAACACTGAAATAATTCGAAAACTACAGATACATGTATTATCATCGAACTATGTATACACAGTATGAGTAATGACATGTTTATGAATGCCATTTTATTTCTCAAGAGGTCAACCGTTACTAATAATAGAATAACACTAGATGCACTGTTATCGATATAACTCAGACAATTCCTTAATATGCAAGATAGTTTCATTATCAAACGGAGAAGACTCCGGTAGAGCCGTTTGCGAACATTTTGCACCTTGAGGTCAAACGTCTGGTATTTGTTTGTTTGTTTAAGAAACCGCAATACTGTTAGTTTGAATTAACTTGGGTTTTGATTTTACTTCTTACATGTTTCCAGTTAAAGGACAACATGCAGGTAATGAATATGTATTAATTTACAGCGGTTTTGTTCGGTAGGGGGCTCCCGTATTACTTGCAGTACGGTCAAAGCCCTGTGCTTTTAAGAAACATGATGGGAAGCCTTAGTCAGATTACACTTATTTATTTATTTATTTAAAAGTGCAGCGTACTCTAGGATGGAAATTACGAATAAATTGATTATAAAAACAACCTCAGATATATGAAACAGAAAAAGTAAAGTGTATAACATCATTAAGATTACGTTAATAACATTACTTTCTCCGCATCAAACATCTTTTGAGAATGAAGATGCATCATTAATAAATAATTACCACCAAGGATTCATCTTTCAGCCGCATAGCAAGACTACTTGAACATGCGGTTGTTTATACATCCCATTAGTAATTCGAGTGTGCAGAGTGTCGATCTCTTAGATGATATCTTTTTGAAATCTCTAACAGTACATTTCTTTCGTCACATCTGATGCATGGCCCATTTAATTGCAAATATATTACTTTGTGAGTAAAAGTAATTACTTGTTGTTTTTGCTCTGCTTTGTGATCGTTGCAAAACGCTTATAAAACAATCAGTTCCTCTTCATCTCAATATCTTCGGATAAGTTTGCTAAGGAGACACTTGAAACAGATAGCACACGCAATCGAGTATAACAAAAAATTCTTTTCCGACATTTTATTTGGAATAACGCAGAATTGTCCTACAACAAGTCCCGTTTTTATACTGCATTTATCCATGAAAATTACACTGTTTTCGTAGAATATGGTCAATGATGTTTTGTATACCTGTTAATCAGATGCGGTAAGCTAAACCACTGTGATCAATGATATCAAAACACGGCGACCTTCGGGATTCTCAGACCTTTAAAGTTTTCCAACCCTCAATATTTGTACTATTATCAGCTCACCACGAGTACAACGTGGTTCGTCGTCGGTCAACTGTTCTCAATATTTACTTTGTGAACACTCTAGAGGCTACATGTATTTCCCAATATTCATGAAACTTTGTCCGAACATTTGTCTCAATTATATCTCGGTCGGGTATGAAACAATGTCACATGGGTCTAAGGCTAGGTAACTAGGTCAAATCACAGAGATAGCTTGTGAAATCCCTATACGTATTTTTTGTCTAATCTTCGTGAAACTTGCTCAGGTCCGTTGAAAAACATTGCAACAGGGGGCGGAGCAGTTTTCCTTAGATGGCTATTCATATTGTTTTGTCCATTCTTTATCAAAATTAACCAGAACCTTTCCTCTACTGATATCTCGGCTGGTCTCGAATCATGTTGGGTCCAATCTTTTTGAAATTTCCTCAGAACATTTGTTCGAATAATATATCGGCCTAGTTCGTAAATAGTTCCGTTCCAATAAAAAACATAGACTCCGGTGCGTATTGCAGTTTTCCATATATGGCTATAGTAAACCTTTGTGATCACTCTTGAAGTCTGATTTTATGTCCTATCGTCATGACACGTTTGAGAAGTTTTGTTCTAATGATATCTCGGCTAAGTTGGAAAATGATAGGTCCATAGGAAAGCATGTCCGCCGGGGGCGGGGCAGTTTTCCGTATCTGTCTTTAGTGTAACCTTGTGAACACCCTGAGAAGTCACATTTTGTTCCCATTTTCAGGATATTTGCTCAAAACTTTTGTTCTAATTATATTTCGGCCGATTTTGAAAATGGTTCTGGTCCATTAAAAACATGTCCGCCGGGGCGGGGCAGTTTTCCTTATCTGGCCATAGTGAAACCATGCTTACGCTTTAGAAGTCATTTTTTTTTCAATCTTCATTAAACCTGATCAGAACATTTATTCTTATGATATCTTGGCATAGTTTTAAAATTGGTTCCAGTCTGTTGTAAAAATATGGCCTTCAGGGGGCGTGGAAGTTGTTCTTATTTGGCTATAGTGAAACATTGTGAACACTCTAAGAAGTCACATGTTATTCCAATTTTCAGGAAATTTGCTCAAAACATTTGTTCTAATTATATCTCAGCCGAGTTTGAAAATGGTTCCGGTCCAGGGGCAATTTTTGCTTACATGGCTTTAGTGAATCCATGTGAACACTTTGGATGTCACATGTTTTTGCCCAATCAGCATGAATCTTTATTAAACGTTTGTTCTAATTGTATCTTAGCCGCATTCACAAATAGTTATGGTAGTACCTATGTTTTAACAACTGGAATAAAGAAAAAAAAGTTACACAAGTGTTGTTATCTGGCTTCGGAAAACAACAAAAAATACCAATCTCTAGCAATAATTTCTTTGTAAGAGAATTTAAAACAATAGCTAAAGGTTAAACAAATTTTTAAAAAAAGAAGTTTTCTATGATGAATCATTCATTGAAAAAAAAAGAATAATTTAGTTTAACTCCAAAACAATAAAGTTCCAGCTTCACTTGCAGGGCATCCACTCATTCCACAAATGATAACTATGATGCGGTCGAGAATTTGTTATGTTGTATACACTTATGAAACATATTTTACATCATATACAACTACCATACATTGCTTGCAATAATGACTACAATGAAGTGCATCATGCGTAAACGAAAACAATCGTGCCCGAAATAGTTCAAGTCGTGCCCGAAATAGTTCAAGTCGTGCCCGAAATAGTTCATATTGCTCATCGAAGCAATAATACTCGGAAGATCTAGTTTTTCATACAGACTAATTCTATGTATTTAAATGGGTGAACATGATGGATTGTTCTTAATCAACTCATAGTGGAACAAACGATATGTTATGCCTTCACGGATCAGGAAGGAATTACTCGTCTAAACATTGGAATTGAAAATCTCTTATCAGAATGCAAACTACAGGGGGTGGGGGTGACCGGGGAAATACAGGAAGATGTTCACAAGTATCCGTATATATTTTAAATGACATTAACTGTATTTATTAACAACACATGTAATGTTTTAATAACAGCGCAATAATATTTGGAATCGTCTGAAGAAAAAAAACAGCAACAAAAAACATCAAGAAATAAAAAAATTCGAATAAAAAGTTGTTGCGGGATTCGTACCCGGGACCTCTCGTGATAAAAGCAAATGCTCGGAGGCTTGTTATTTAGATTGTCGCCAAGACCGAATTTTTGTAGTTACACGCACATACTCGGAGAACGTTCGGAGTGACGGTAATTTACGGAATGACGCTTAATTACACGAAGTTAATAACATCACACATACTAAGTCGACATGCCTGCAGCTTCACCCAGTATTGCACTGAGGCATTGCAGCCAATCGATACATGTTAAGACCTTGCAAATGTACGGTTTATTTTTAATTTATGTACCATTAACTGAGGCAGATTTGCCGTTGGTGTTGTGCTGTTGAATTCTGGTCATTACCTACACATCAATTCTGATAAGGAGCTTAATTGTACCTTTTCTTAGAACTTAATTACGTCATAAACAAAGCTTATTAATACGCTTTCAAAAATATGAATTGTGTTTATTGTTTTTTTGTAATGATAACAATAAGACGCTCAAAAAACAAGAAGCTATGCGCAGCGGGGATCAGCTATTTCGTGATATGTACCGTGGACTTTAAACTGCATTCGAAACATTGTTTGGGGTTCCCCGGAACGGCTATTTGCGTTCATTAGTGTTGCTTACTTTTCTTTAGTTAGATTTAAGATAAAAAAAAAATCTGTTTCACCGTGTTCAAGCATATGCTATAATCCACAATTGGCACAATGTGTTTATCCGCGCAATTCAAGAATTCACCTTCTTCGTACTTTTATAAAAACAAACTGTGCTCGTCAATTTGTTATCAGACATGAGTAAACATCGGTTTGGCATAAACGTCGGTATTAAGTACATCTCGTATAGATCATATTCCGTAATTGGCGCAAATCGGTTCAGTTATGTGTAAACGTCTGTTTGGCATGCACGTCGATATGTAATACATCACGTATATCTCATATTCTAGTATTGGCGCAAATCGGTTAAATGCATAAATAGATTTTCCAATAAGTATTTTTGAGTACGCATCGATAATGTTGTTTACCTGGTTTCAAGTATATACATGCATTCTAACTAGCTATTAGTACACGTTACGATTATGCACGCTTCGATATGAGTGCAATAAGGTTATGTGCACCAATAGACTGTGAGCGTCATCAATTCGGTCAGTCTGTATGAGTAATTCTTTCCGACTCAAATCGCGTCGTGTTTCACCACTCGTGATATTGTATACTGTTTGTTGATGATTTCCGACGTGATTGGGTCAGATAAATGATGTGGATAACCGAAGTTATTGTAGTACATATGCGTGTCATGTATTAATATGATTTACATTACTATTAAATGGTGTGAATGTATATGCTCTAAATGCAAGAATGGCTATAACTTGCCCCAATCCTTTTCGAACGCTATACATGTAAAATGTGTCGTGTTCTGAGAAAACTGGACAAAATGAATGTGCGTAAAGTGTCATCCCAGATTAGCCGGTGCAGTCCGCACAGGCTAATCAGGGACGACACTTTCCGCTTGAACTGGATTTTCGCTAAGAAGAGACATTATTTAAACGAAAAATTCCTTAAAAGCGGAAATTGTCGTCCCTGATTAGCCTGCTTATTTTGTTTAATTTCATACTAAAGCATTGTTATTTCCCATTCAAAATTAATTTGCAGCTTTTTACAAACCCATATTATTTTTATAGCCAGGCTCAGATATAATATGAAATTCTAGCTAATTCCTCATGGCAACATATACCTTTGCAGTACGAATATATAGTGTTTGCTTTGTTGTAAATATAAACATTACTTAATGTCCTCATTTGTGAGACATTCAAATCAAAGTTGAACTTATAATTTTCAGTGAATACAAATATAAATCTTTGAATGTATTTTAAACGTGTTTTGTTTATGAAAAATTCAGACACAAAATTGTAAGATCCTTTTATAATTTGCCGAAATTTGTGTAAATTGTTCTCCGAAAGGAGTTGGTAAACAGGGCAATGACGTCATAACAAATATGGACAAATACACTTAGCAAGTTGTACGCCCAGCTTACGCCTACTCTTCACAATTTATTGACACACTGTTCACCAATAAATTAAATTACAAATATAAGACATTTAGTAATTTAAAAATGCTTTATAACTACGTGTTCCTTTACTGTAAATGAATAAACAAGCGTATAGACGTTTTGGGCTGCCTAAGCGAGCTTTCGTTTTTTGAATAATAAAATGGTTGAGCGTTCACATTTGAACAAACAGTACATAATATGTATTTTTTTTTTTTAAGCAAGGACATGACTCTGTCGGTCATATGCAGTTCTGGCATTTATTCATTTAAGAAACAAACGTCGTACAAGCGAACATAGATCAGTGCTCGCAAAGCTTATAAGGACATTATTACTAACATAAGTTATTTAACATGTTTTAAAAGATTCAACTATGTTCAGGAATGGGTTACAAAACACACGCATTATATTAACGATTAGAATTTGAACAATATTCGGATAAAATCCTCTGATATGTTCATGAATATTGAGGTGAAAAAAATGTGTGCTAGTTATGTGGAACACATTTTGTTCCATTAACCCCGAATTATTCTTCGAAGAAAAGTGAACATAATAAATGTATTTTGTCAATTAGGTTAGGATGCATACTGTGACGTTTACGCCCCAAGTACATAACAACGAAAGAAGGCGTTTCGGTAAAGTTTAGTTACAGATTTCTGATATTCGATTTAATGCAACAAATGGTATGAGTGCATTAAGTTTGAATTGATATCTCCAGACATACTTGGGGTTAACTGAAGTAAGAAATGCAAAGCAACCGATGCACTTATTATAACAAATAGCTTTTTATACAAATGAATGACTTCTGTACTGATCTGCACAGACGTAATCTAGCAGCAACAACTTTTATTAATAATAATTTTTTTCACAGAAATGGATTTTAAAATGTGATTAGACGCAAAAATGCGTATAGACTATTTTGGTGGTTGTTAGAGTTTCTCGTAGTGTTGTTAAGAAGAAGTATGAGCCGCGCTCTTGGAAAACGGGGCTTACTGCAAGTGCGTAAAGTGTCGTCCCAGATAAGCCAGTGCATTCCGCACAGGCTAATCAGGGACGACAGTTGCCGCCTAGAATGAATTTTCGTTAAGAAGAGACTTCATTTAAACAAAACATTCCATAAAAGCGGAAAGTGTCTTCCCTGATAAGCCTGTGCGGACTGCACAGGCTTATTTGGGACAACACTTTACGCACATGCATTAAGCCCCGTTGTCCCAGAGCGAGGCTCATATCTTGACACTTGACGGCTCTCCGATACCGTGCGGCAGCTGCCGGGATGTGTGTCTGTGGTCCGCGTTTTATCGAGTAGGAACTCGTGCTTCTGTATTGGCAACAGAAAACGCGCGCGCGGGATTCGTAATATACAGTTATACTTACGAGATTAAGCATTGGATATTTGATGCGGAGTAGACGTTATTTTAGTGTGTGATTGGCGATTGATGATACAACGCAGACGGTTGTGTATTGTATTCTTGGAATTTTGCACGTGTATTTGTCTCGTGCGAAACTAACATATTGATTGCGAAACTAACATATTGATTGCTTCATCAAAGCGGATATATCAAAGTCAGTATTTGATAATTTGATGTAACGGTTTGTTACTGGCGCAAAAAATAAATGAATATTTGGACTGATAATTTAAAATGAGAAAAGTTAAATCATAACAATACGTGTGTATGATTTGAAATCAGTTACCGAAGACAGTGAAATATTCGACTATAAACAAAGAAAACGCATTATATTATTTGTTTTAATTATCAGAATCGACGTGTTAGAAAGCGTACAGTTGTGGACAAAGTGATCATGATAGTTCGTTTTCCTGTTAATTCCTGTTTTAATTTTTCTCGGATCCAAACAGAAGATTACGGATGAAAATGACAAACAAGTTCCACCTCCGGAGGTTCCAAAGGGTGGCGAGGAAGTAAGATATTCGCACCTCATGCAATTCTCAACTCTAATTCATACATTTAATGAATATTCTTTGTGATGTTTTTGAACATCGTCTGAAATGTCGTTTTCATAAGTCAATTGTTTCTGCATATTTTAATTAATAAACAGTTTAATGTCTTACTGATCGGGAATAGGATGTCATTCATACAGTTTTGTTTCCAAATTGCCGCCAATGTGCATGCATCCATTAGACCTGTTAATTTACTTCTGTCTATGACTGTATAATATTATATTCGTTTGTATCGAGAACTTTGGACCTAATCGTTTGTATCGAGAATTTTGGATCTAAAAACCCCGAATAAACGTATAAAAAGACATTCGTAAATATGAGGAAGTTATAAACAAATAAACCCCATAATATCTATCAAAACATGTTTCTGAATTCACGATGTTTTCATTAGAATTCAATGAAATCGAGTTTTAAGTGAACAGTCTGTAAATCAACAAAGTTAAAGGCATAGAACCACAATTTTCTAAATGTATGCGTTAGTAAAAGATCCGTTAAGTTCGCTCGTAAATGTTCGGATATCGTCACGGGAGATTCAAATGGAATATATTGTCCCACACGAAACACGAGAATTTTGTATCTCTTTAAATAAATGTTACCAGACCACATCTAGCGTTGAAATTTTGGCTTTTGCAATAAGGAACACAGATTTGTTATGGGTAAGCTTTATTTTACGAAGTATTCATTGATTTTGAGCATTTACGGATCTTTAAGTTTAACTGTTTACGAAAAATCATCTGATCATTTTGCTGAAAATTTTACATTTGTAGATTCTGGTCGTTTTTCCAAACCAAGAGTAGGTAGTTTTGGTTCTAAAACATTTACAAATAATGGTATCAGTTTATGGAACAATGTTCCTCAAAACATCAGGGATGTAACTAAATCTAACAATTTCAAGGGTGCCATCAAAAAACATTTTTTAGAGTCTTTATATATTTGTATTCTTTATAGATTTTTATAGATTTGTATAGTATAATTTTTAGTATGAATTTTAAGTTCTGTTAAAAACTGTGATACATTTTTAAGTTTTATGATCATTATGATGCAAGGATCTCATAATTATTCTTAAACTTTTAGTATGCTATAAAGTGTGTTTATTAACTACTTATGCAGTGTGTAATTTTCCTAAGCAACTTCTGTGATATTATGAACATGTGATTATATTTGTTCATACTTAATCAGTAATATGCTTGATTTATTAAACAGTACATATTTGATACATATACATTATTAAATATCTAAAACATGACTGTTTCATGGTTACTGCCACTAATATCAAGGACCACAATAGAAATAAGTGAAAATCATTTTTCTCTTTTTTTGTGTTATCCTTGGTATTGTGTGTGCATTCCATGGTTTACTATGTATATTGCTGTGATAATATATTTTATATTGTCTGCATTATGTAGTAACTATGTTATGTTCATATTTTTACCAAATAAAATCAATCAATCAATCAAAGATCTGTATACGAGTGTAATCAGGACACGTGCTCGGTCAGTAGCGTGTATAATACGTACATTTAATACTGATCGGTACCCACATTCATGTATAATTCAAATAAATCACAGCTGACATTTCAATCTGATTGTTTTTGAAAAAAAAAAAGAAAACACATCACTTAACATGGATTTCTATTCGATGCCTTATAACTGTTGTTACTATGATATTTTTGAAGTAATCATAATGGATACTTTTCATTCTGCACAGGTTTTGTATCGTATCTTGTTTTATTGTCGTAACATTCCCATACATAACATACACCACAGCATTGCAAAATACATCACATTGCGCACGAAGATAAAAGATATGCAATCAAGATTGATTCAGAATCTATATTTAGTATGAAAAAAAAAACAACTGTTATTAATGCGAAGTTAAATATAAATTGTTAAATGGCTCACATCGAACGCACATTATTGCGAACCGTTTCTATGGTATCTATTTTCAGCCGAGGTCATACACTCGTCGATTGGTTTCATAGTGATTCATTGTGTTCGACTATCCGACTAAAATTGAATGCAACGCTCGGAAGAGGATTACATTGTATATGGATTCTAAGCAATATACTTGTTCAAAACTACAATGTCATTTTAAAAGATATACCTTATACTTCGCCGAATATATTAATTGACAAATAAAAAGTCCATTCATGAATAGAACATACAATGTTCTCAGTATTAGTGTTCCAATTCTGTTGCATGCGCATTTATTGCGCCAGCAATATTGAAGTCCGACATATAAACATATAACGGAATGTTCCATAGATTTACTTTTAGTGTTTGTCTTCAGACAGCGCTTTATATGTTCGCCCTTGATCATATCGCTGTAGACGTCAGCAGATTCGTGTTTGAGTGACGTTAACTTGTGTTGATAGCCTTCATCGTCTTCAAGTTGTCATTTGTGGCGTTCCTTTCGCGATACATGTAGCTGCCGTCAGGGTTGCAACAAGTGTCCGTGTTCTCACTTCTGATCATCAATTGAAGATGATGTTAGTTTTTTTTATTTTTCCGGTTGCATTGAAACACATTGGCTATTCTGTCACATATTCATACCTTTTAAATGAATATATTTGGGTACGTCTATATTTTTTTTTTGTATATAAACTGATCTTTCTAAAAATACATTGTGCGTTTCTTGAACTTTAAATAAGAGCACTTATCTGTTCACATGCCAACCATCTTTTCATTCTTCATATTCCGCAGTTTTTAGAATACGTAATTTAATGCGCATATTCGGCAGTTACATATACGCGAGTAGGTGTGTAAGACACGAGAATGCCGAATAAACTCAAATTATTCGACATTCATAGTCGCTTGTGGATGTTTTCGCTGATCTAAACGGTCCGTTTTTAGTTGTTCACGCTAGCGAGCAACTAATGTAGAGGGAGTTTTGCAAGCCAGTGGCTGCTTCACTACGCTAGGAACGATAACCACCGCATCTGCCTGTTTATAATTCACCGCTGGTACACTCTTTAAACCCGATGTTTACATTTAAATCGCTTAGAGGTTTATCGAGTGTGTATGTATAAATCAATAGTGTTAAACAGCTTGTGCGACGACATTGCCAGGTTTATCATTGAAATCTGTACATATTGGCTGCTTTCAGTGAAAACTGGTCTTAATGCATGTCAAATAAGATTAGCATGTGTACAGTGATTAGCCTGTGCAATGCGCACATTTTGTCTAAGTTATCTCTATAACATAAATATGAGGATAATCAGTGCACACACATCTCGACCTGTGCTTTAAGACACACTCTTTATAAATTTGAATGGGTTGTGTTCATTTCAAACTTTGCGATATAAAAAGCTATAACATAATTTTGAAAACTGAGTTGCGTCTAAGATTATGCAAAAGCGAACAACTTTAGTGCCTTCAGCGCTTTGATTTTGTTTGAGTGAATGAAGCGATAAATCACAATTTGTTCTCCATGGGCACCACGCACTGTTCCTTAAATGATAAGAACTACATAATGTATAACTATGTGATCCGTACCGCGACATGTGTCTGCTGGTAGCTTAGCTGTGATCAATCTAGCGCTTTTTCTGTATACATATTGAAACAATGACTGGTTGTCTTTGGATGTTTTGTAATATAGTAACAGTTGATATACATAAACAAGTGCTGAAACAAATTCATTTCCACATTTTTTTGTATTTTTATTTATAACTCTTAACTTCGTAGCAGTCTGCATACGTTTAAAATACAGTCCTATCGAATGAGCGGCTAACTCTGTCCCGCTCTTGAGAAAGAAATTTATTTGTTCACTTAAAATTAAGCCGCGCTCTGAAAAAAAGGTGCTTAATGCCCGTGCGTCGAGTTTCGACCCAGATTAGCGTATGCGGACCGCAAAGGCTAATCGGGTACGACACTCTCCGCTTTATGGAATTTTTCGTTTAAATGAGGTCTCTTCTAAACGAAAATCCAAGATACGCGGTAATTGCCGTCTCTGATTAGCCTGTGCGGACTTCACAGTCATTAAGCCCCGTTTTCCCAGATCGCGACTCAATTAGTAATGAAACTTTTAAGTTGAATCTTTAAAGCTCGTAAGTGAAGTTGAATGTCTTGTTGATAGGACCGGGTCTGGTCGTTGCAAATGTGTATGCAACGATTTAGTATGTAAATTTTATGTAAACATGATGTTTTATTTCAAATAAATACACACAAATATGATGAACAAAAATAATGTAAACATATATAAATTGTCCAAAAATATCTCTTGGACAGCTACATATTGTTAAAACGCTGACCACAAACTGTGTTTCTACTTTTGCTTTGTTGTTGAAGCCACTGATGTGGCTTTCGTATATGTTCCCATAATGTAAAATATACAGCAAAACCACCAGTTTAACGTATCGATTAACATACACATAGATTCTGAACAAAGCTCATTTCAAGTACTTCTAAGAACTCAATGATTGCTTTGTCGTCACTTGACATCGTCATTGTTTTATAATCAATAAATAATTGGCTAAGAATGCAACAATAAAGAAACTATTTTCGTAAATCGCGGACTTGTTAACAGGCTGCGATTCTCTGGTTTGCGTCAAATTAAAAAAAGATGGATTGTTTTCTTTTACAAACATTTATTGTTATTGTGTAAATGAAGTCTTGCAACAAAACAATATCCGATATATTATATTGTTTTCTTTCTTCGGTTTTTGTGTCGTGAATAAATCGTTGAAAATGTATCTTTCATGTTCTGTTGTTTTTTTAATTCGTTGACGGCGATTGTCTGCCTATTTCAACTTCTGTATCTTTAAACATGTTGACCAATCGATTCGGTGTTTGCAGCTTTTTTATATACCAATAATCCATATAAATTAGCAGACAATATATAGTGGCACAATAAGCTAATTCATTTTGCACGTGTGTATCTAAAGCTTACAATAATTCCAACTATAATTTTATGACTTTACTTATTTGTATTATTGTATTTTTTATTGCAGTGTTCCGTCCTTCAAAAATCTACCAGAGGAAACCATCAGCAAGATCGCGGATGTACTAGAGGAGGTAAGAAAGCAACACTTTGTTGCATTGATGCGTCTAGATCTTGCAGCGATTGATATGGCTCGCGTATTATTGCGATTTGTAATTATAATATTGCAACCGGTGCGGTGTTTGTTGCACTTCGCAAGTATGAAGGTCGTAGGTGGATTAGTTTTATCTCCGAATTTATCTCGCTGATCCGACATATAGAACATTTACTATAATTTGCTGTTGCGCGTCAGTTCAAAGGGGCAAATAAGACTAAGTGTGCGTTTAGTGTACATTTGCGTAAATACCCGCAGGTGCCTAAAAAGTTATATGTGCAATACGTGAGTTCTAATTGCCACGTGATATCGCTTATTACTGAATGGTTTTGCTTTTTCTGTATGTGGTGAACCGCAAAGGTGTAATGTGCGGCATGCAGTTCTCACTCGCACAATTATGTTGCACTAAATCGTAGTCAATTTAAAAGCTAATTTCCATGCACAAATAATGTACAATGGTTTATTATTATTTATCGAATCAATGACTTACCATGTATTTAGCGTGCAAACTGTATTTACAACAAAAACTAATTAAGTTACTAATTAGTTAAACGAATGGTGGGCTTTTTCAGAACCTCCTCCATGGAGAATGCGATGTATTGTAATATTGCGTTTGGCATATGTGTCTAACCCATGTATTAAATTCAGTACAAATCAACATGCTCATTATCCTTCTATCTTTTTATAACAAGGACTAAAATGGATGAACATAATAACCTGTTAGACATTGCGTTCATGTGAACGTGTTTCTCTAGAATATTTGGAGATCAAACTGACTATTAGAATATTTTTGTTTCATTGTTTATAAATGTTTATAAATATCGGTTGTGATACTACTTCACGCCGATTTTCACAAAGGTAAACACCACGAGTAATCTGCTGTGTTTCGTTCATAAGTCTTGTTTCCGTTCAATTATGAACAAATTGCCGGTTGCAACTATCTTTCACAGCGATCATTGCCGTTTATTTTAGATTTAAGATAAGTGAACGTGATGCTATGGGGGTATTAAATGCGTATAGATCATTTTTAGACAATCATTAAACATCAAAACTGCACTGTTATGCATACGATATAAACTATGGATGAATGACTTGTAAGCTTTCGTAGAACCATTATTAAATTTAAGATTGTAGATAAAGTTATTTAAGTTGAAATAAGCGCCAGAAGCAGAATATTTACAGGTGAACTATTTGGAGGATTAAACCAATTAAACCTCAAATGCTTAAGATGAATACAAATTAGTGGTGTATTTTAAATGAGCACGCATCTAAAACAGATATTTCCAAAAGCATTTAAAGACACGACAAGTATGCATTTTTTACGAAGTTGGATATGTATGAGTCGGTTTAAAAAAATAAATTAAGTTATTTAATGCAAAACATGCATTATAATTACAATCATTACACTTAACGCATTTTGAATTTTGGATACATATTCATCATATCCTTGTTATCTAATGTTTCGACGCAATTAGGTAACTACGTGTTTTAAACCATGTCTGACTGCATGTTGAAACTAATAACAACAATAAAGTGCGATCATAACAACACAAGAACCGTCATAAATCATTAAGCCATTGTGTTTTGCATCACGCATAGTTTCTCGATACGATCTGTAATGATGTTTTATGCATGCTAGCTTCGCTAATAAAACTCTTGGGAAGCAAGCGAAAAGAGTTCTCTGATCGTTTTCTTGTCTTTTATTCCCTAAATAAACATCAATAACAAACAAGGGTTAGTGTTATGCACCCAGGAACATACACATGTGGTCCGTTAATAGACACTGTGAGGAGCGTATGAACGTACATCGCCAAGTCATCATTTATGTTTGACCCTGACCAATTAGCAGATTTAATTCCGGAAACAGGTAACTGTTGGTTTACATCGATCACATGCGTGAGTCATTCGTAGCTGCAGCCGTTACCGACATTCACATCTGCNAAACAATAGTTATATTATGTTAGAAGAAGATCAACTTTGGATTTTTACATACATTCTCTTGGGTACACTCGACAATAAACGATTTTAATTAACCTGTTGGCAGATTGTCTCTGTGCAAGACGATTCTGGTGCCACGATATGCACCAGGTTCTCACAGGAATCAATCGGATATTGGTTCCCGTAAAAAACACCTGATATATATACGTGGGTTGGAACCTTGAATGCATTCAGCTGCATGATTTATGTATACGGTTTATTACAACACGCACACTTTATTATCATGTGTGTATTAGGAACAGGACCTTCACACGGTCATCGTACCTTAGCAGCCTTGAACCTTCTATGATTGAATCATTGCTCGGATATTGGTCCGTATTCAGTGCAAGATGAGTGCAATCAGTGGGTATGCTGGATTATCTTTTAAGTATGGGTGTAAGGCAATAATTAGTATTATTATCGATAAAATCTGGTGTACCACGTGGTAAGACCGACGTTTTCAGTCAATGCACTCGGTAGCATACTATACCATGATCGAACGTATACACTATATACATGTAATGCTTATAAAATATTTTGCATATTTATAATACATTAAATGAATAAAGACGATATTGTTTGAAAACGTTTTTAACCAAAGGCATAAACAATGCAATACAGTAATATTTGCTTAAACGCTGATGCCAAGAAAGGCGCCAAGATTAAGCATGTTTTTCCCACATGAGCAATGCCGTTCCTACCGTTGCCATCCGGTATAGTGTTATTCCTATCCGGATCGACTCATGTTAACTTCTTTGAATTGACCTTCAGGTGAACTCGTATTTACCAATATTTCCCGGAATATATTATGGACACTAATTGGACAAGACATCACCTATTTGATAAGACGCTATTAATGTCCGGAAATTTTTATCGATCATATCATCTGATAGCAGTTATACATTTCAAGTTCGTTCAAAAGGCACGAACGTATGGACGTTATGTTCGAATCAATCATGCTTATAGATAGCTGGTATCGCAGAGTCCACAACCTGTTTATTGCAGAGTAGTTGCGCCAAGGCATTTGTATAAGATCTTTGGTGTGGTTTTCTATAAGCGTTCGTCTATTATATTCGAAAATAATATATAAGGTCTGTTATATTCGAAAACGAAGGTGGCAGGAGTATACAGATGCCATTCTGTTAATCTGCATATACTCATCCGTCGCATATTGATATAATTACTGGATACATTAGTTGCCTTAATGACCTTTTGTAGTTCCAGTTTTACGTGTTATTGCTTTCTAGACTTGTTCATATAAGACACATTGAATTCTATGTTTCTTACGGTTATATAGAAATGAATCATGTTTCACATGACACATTAACTAGATTTCAACGATTAAGTATTATTCATTTCGGAATCCATTGATTCTCAGCCATGCATCATAATGCATACAATAAAGGTGAAGGCTTCACTGCGTGAATCGTGTCCGTTCACAGCTGCTTGAGGCGGTTCTATGCAGTATTATTATGTTGAACACTTATATCAATATTAAACTAGGGCATTACTCTTATGCCCGAGATAAGAATATCATTGATATCTGCATCATTACAGTTTTATTGGTGTTATTTAAACAATTACCCCGGGCGCTTATCCGATATTGTAAGGTGCATTTGAATTCAACAAGTGTCTTGTTGATTGATTAAACACGTGCTGAGACCGTTCTCAGAATCGATCTACAACGAGATACTGTTACATTGTGCGGTGATAATATTCGGCACCTGACAAAAAAGTTAAAAAACCCAACACGATAGCAACAACTGTTAGCGATAACATTAAGCTACCCACACCCTCTTTCAATGTTTTACTTGAGATTCACATTAATAACGCTTGCCAACTTATCATCTTGACCTACAAATGATTGTTATACAAGGTGATTCGTAACTAGCTCGAAATCGTTACAAATAATTGCCTAAAATAGAATATGTACTTTGGTATCATAAAACGATGCTTAACGGTATGATATTGACCTAGATCTGGATAATTTCAAAAAGTAATCTACCAACAGGATAATAAACGAGCCCTTTTTTTGTCAGTTCCTATCTGTAACTAAGGACTTAAATTATTAGGAGCGTGTTCCATTTCATCTTTCTTTTGTCATTGTGTGTTAAAACTCCATACAAAACCTACCATATTGCATGTAGTCTCTTATGCGAAATACGACGTTAATACAACAAAACAACACACTTTTGAATAATACTTATACACGTATGCAATCCTTAAAGCGAATTTAAGAAATCTATACGAGCTGATGCATGTCATTGTTGAACAGACACCCTTTATGTTTAATTTCAGACTTACTTTAAACTGTTCATGCATTTTCAGACTCACTACAACAATGGCGAATGCATCATTCGACAAGGAGCACGTGGTGACACATTCTTCATCATTTCCAAAGGAAAGGTAAGTGTTTCTAAACTATGTGTGATATTCCGCAGTTGGTGAGGTCCTTGCGCGCCTGAAGCTGCATTATGTAAGGATCCGGAGTGTGTCCCGGCACTCCTACTTTATTACCTATTTGACTCACGAAAGTTGGGGCGAATTTGAACTAAAGCTGCAATTTCAAGCATTTTTTCTAAAAGTTATCTATAATTTGGGAGTGGTCTTGTGCTTTGGGGAGGGGGGGGGAGTACCTTGAAAAAAACCCACCTTTCCGGTATGGATACGACCAACCAAACTCAAATGCCGTCGGGACTCAAATGCTTCCGGGAGCGGGGATTGAACCCTGGTCTCCTAGGTGAGAAGCGCGTGTACCAACCAAGCTTACCTGACAGCCGTTTCTAAACTTTTTTTAATGATATTTGTAAATACTCAGTTTTGTCGTGATTAATATATTCACATTGATCTGGGTCGTTAAAATACCCCCGAATATATAGATTCAGACCGATAACAAAATGATACGCTCTTTTCCAGAGCCGTCTTTTGTCTGAGCAAAAATGAACTTGTTCGACGCTATCGGTTTATCAGCTGGTTTCAATGTCGATCATATTAATTTTCTCTGACCGGGTTTGTAACCGCTATAACATTGTTAGTTGTTAAATTTAGATCCCAGTAAATGTTTGTCTTTCGACGAGATAAAAGGAATAAGATCGATTGGTGAATATTTTTCTTGGAATCGAAATTAATGTCTCGTGAAAGTAAGCAATCAATCGCCGAAAAATGTGGCATTAATGAGTATTAAGATTTCCCCCATCGAAATACTAAAGTGGATTAATGCATGCGATATCGACTTTTATTACCTCTGCCTACCGTTCTTCTCTGGTTGCACATCATAATTGATTGTAATAAACAGAAAGTAATCATAATAAACAGTATAAAAATAGACTTAAGGTTAATTAAACCGAATTATTATTGATATGAGCGCACATATTTGTATATTAAACACAATAACGTGTTTGCATCGTAGATTTGAGAATCTGTAGACCAGGTATTAAAGAGTTTATTTCATCCAATGTCAAGCTGACATTTGGAGTATGTTCTAACCAATACCTTTTGTTTATATACTTATAATTTATATGTAGGTGAAGGTAACCAAGAGGACCTCCAAGGGGACCGAGGACCAGTCTATACGATACCTACAGCGGGGCGAGTTTTTCGGGGAGAAAGCTCTACAAGGGTAAGCAATTCATAAATGGTAAAAGATAGTTTGTGTTCATGTTTAGTTACATAATTATGATGATGATTATTATAATAAAAATGATGGCAATTAATAATAATAATTATAATAATAATTATAATAATAATAATAATAAATAATAATAATAATAATAATAATAATAATAATAATAATAATAATAATAATAATAATAATAATAATATCGACAATGTGTTCAATCATGGGTGCTATTCTACAGAGAAGACATTCGTACAGCCAATGTGACCGCAGACGATCCCGAGGGGGTGGACTGTCTGGTTCTAGACCGAGAGTACGTAGTCGGCTTATTTAACACCTAACGTTTGATATAATTCACTCACATTGCATTACATTTTATGCATGTTTCATCACAAACATCTTCTTTTAAATTATTTATGCAAACAGGATATAATGAAAGCTCTTACAATGAAAAACCTGTAACAAAATGCTGTAATGGTGAAAGTACTGAATTTTCGAATATGGATTTCATCAGTACGAGTCTTTACATCAGCTTTGTGCTTGAATTTTATACAATCCGCCAAATGTGAAAACTGCTCTTATGTCATATTAGGCCAGCGTAGCTCCAGAAAAGCCGGCGCATTCGCAGGCTCATTAGCGGACAGGATATCTCCTGATCACACGGCACGAATGCGCAGGTAGGGATGGAGCTACGCTGCCCGCATATGGCATAAGACCCATTTTGCATGACGCGGGTCGAACACTTAGCTTCAACAATTGAAATCAACCTACGCATGTGTTAATTGCATGTAGCAGTGTTGCTTTTGTGGTATGTTCTGTTTTCTGAACCATTTGCATTACACTGACATACAAAACGTGTATTCACCAAAATATTTAACATGGTGGATTTTAGAAAAATAAAGATGTTTTGTTTTATACAGTATGAACGTTAATTATTTTTCAGATCCTACACGCAGCTAATCAGTAACGTTGACGACTTACAGAGAACTTACGAGGACGAAGAAGTCGTTAACAAGTACGTGATGGCATACTTAACAATACGTTATTGACGTTAACGGCGAGTAGATGGCGTAAATACCATGTTAATATAAAAAATTAGATACTCTTTTATAAATATGATATATTTCTAGTTAAATCGATGTGGACAATGCTTTTATTAGCTTCTCGTCCACATTAAGATAACATACATTCACAACAAAGTACAAAAGTGATGTGTTGTAAATTATCATTTATGAAATTTATGTGTCAGTGTTTTTGAGAAGCCTTAATTAAAAACGAATGTCAATTATATATAATACATTTCGCGTTCATGTTCTGTTTTGTTTCAGCGTTGAGGCGGAGTTTGCTAAGTTAAAGCTGGGAGATCTCAGTATCGTTACCACACTGGGTGTCGGCGGCTTTGGGCGCGTTGAACTGGTAAGTCGACTTATTACGTCACTGTTAACGTGACAATCACCGCACGCACTTGAATAAAGTTACGCGTGTACACAATACTTATGCGTTTTTTTTTAAATTTACCCGCGTCATGCGAGAGTGGGTCTTATGCCATATGCGGCGAGCGTAATTCCGAACCAGCCTTCGTATCCGTGGAATCTGGTCAGTAACTACGCTGGCCGCACGATGCTGCTCAATTAGAATACGAAACGTTGCCTTCTTTGAACCTTCTATGCTCATTGTTTAAGGTACAGAAATAACCTTTATTGATTAAGTGAAACGAAAAGAAAGATAAATAATCACCGTTTCGTTTGATTAGCTGCTTTTTCTAGATAATAACATAGATATAAAACTGGACCAATACATTTTTAAACATTCTTTGAAATCGAATCCCTTCCTGCGATAATAAACGTAATGGCTTTGAACTTGTGCACTCTATGTTTACATATTTAGAGTCCTTTTTAGTTTCTGGGATCTGTTAGAATGGCGGTTTATTTGTTTTAATGCCGGCGCCTATACTGGATGTCTTAAATACTGCAATACTTATATTTACCAGGTGTTTATACTGAAGTCATTAGCGCCTTGCAGGCTTTGTCTTCAAAAACCTCAACACATGAGTCGGACCGTTTCAGTGGTTTTTGCTAGTATTTTAAATAGAACAATCTGGTGAGGGTTGCACGTGAGTCATTCGATCAACTCTACAGCTTTTGTTTATAGAAGAAATTTTCAACTCCTGGAAGTCTTTTAATAGATGAACTCATTTCGTATGAAAGAACTTGATTCACTGCGTGTGATACATAGTTATCGGACAGCTCTGGCATGAATTCAATAAAAAAACACCTTTTATCAATCTAGAAGTTGTTGTTTGGTAAAGCTCTTTTATGATTATTTTAGATTGTATTTATTAGATTTACTGCACTAGTAGAAATGTTTAAATGTTAACACAACTTGTATGATATGCATTACTACGTTGTTCTCAAATGGGAAGTATTTGTTTTTTACTGAACTTTTAAAAACATTTCGTAATTTTGTGTTAACTTATTTATTATGACAATATGTATGAAACACTACCCCGGAACGTGCACTGTAACAATCATTCATACAGTTTTAAAAACGTTGCACTAGCCAAGCTAAGACATTCATATAACTGTGTTTAATGGCGTTTAAACACTGTAAAACGTTCTTGTAACATTACTTAACACGCGTTAAAAAAACAACAACAACAACATATTTCTATGAAACTTCTGTTGTTTTTATCTTACTTCCGTAAACCAGTACATGAATCAACGGCGTGTGCTTCAGGTGCAAATCAACAACGACACCAGCCGGACGTTCGCCTTGAAGATAATGCGGAAGCATCACATCGTTGAGACGCGGCAACAGGAACACATCATGAACGAGAAGAAGATCATGGCCTTGGCGGGGTCTGAGTTCATTGTCAAGTGAGTAGATTATTACATAGATGAGTCTCGAGTTCATGAACGAGGTGATGTCTGAATAGTTGTCATGTAAGTAGATCGTGGTCGAGGCGGGATCTGAGTTTAGTGTCAAATAAGTAGAATAAGTCATGAACGAGACAAAGATCATGGGCGAGGTAAGGTCCGAGTTCATTGTCAAGTAAGTAGATTATTACATAGGCGAGATCCGAGTTCATTGTCAAGGAGGTAGATCATGGCCGAGGCGAGGTCCGAGTTCATTGTCACGTAAGTAAATCATAAACGATAAGTAGATCGTGGTCAAGGCAGTATCTGAGTGTAGTGTCAAAGAAGTAGAATAAGTCATGAGCGAGACAAAGGCCACGGGCGAGGTAAGATCCGAGTTCATTATCAATTTAGTTAAAGGTTATATTAATTTTTATGTTTTACTTGTAAAAAGTAAACTATATGTCGTGAAAATAGTAAAGTCATATTTTCAAAGGTGACATGGTAATAATTTTCTATCTCTGTACCCTTGTCAATGCAATTTCCAATAATCATCGCCACCAAACTGAAATCTTAAAATGTACATTAATAATGTATGGATTTGTTTACTGGTATATTTTTTTTGTTATATTCACAATGAAAATAAAACATTCTGTAATAAGACTATATCTTAATTCCGTATACGAAATTTAAGCATTAGTATTCTTAGTAATAGTTTACGAGACATAACCTTACGATTCCAATATCTTATATATTTATACAACATTCATTTCTGCAGGCTACACCGGACGTTCAAGGACAGGAAGTACCTGTATATGATGATGGAGGTGTGTCTGGGTGGGGAGCTGTGGACGGTGCTCAGAGACAAGTAAGTCACATGCATGTCTATAAATAGAGGTCTTTTCGAGATGATTTATAAATTCTAAGATCTTACGAGCAGGTAAATTATTGTAAAAAGCGCCGAAACATGAACAAATCCTCAAAGATCAAAGTAAACGATGATAAGACAGTAAATATTGTGTACTGGCTTTATCACAGTGTTCTCCACTAAATCATCGTTTTTCGTATAGATAACATAAACCAGAACGACAAAAGTACCTTAGCTAATCACTTCTATGCCGTATATACCAACCTCAATCACCTCGGTATGTTTGGAATACGACGTGTGCCCATTACTTAAACATTATCCAAGATCTATTAATACTTCAGCATTATATTCTGCGATCATCTATTAACCTGGTAAGACATTTCACGGCAGCTTCTGGAGCAAACATAATTAGAATTAAATAAGACGGTTGATTGAGACGGCCATACATCACGCGTTTGTGGGTCGGTTAAATTCCACTAATTTGTCAGCAGCAATTCATTCCTCGTTGGAGACAGAAATGGAGCCTTCCACGCATTCAAATGTCGGAGTTTCCCATTTCTTGGAAATTTGCAATTCTAGCTATTTGTTCTTGAATGCAGACAATTCCAGCTCTACCGAGGAGCAGTTTAGAACTTGCTATTATTAGGAAATGTTTTTTTTTGGCGTACTGATAATTAATATCCGATAAAAAAAGCTCATTATGGTCCATTAAATTAAGTATTACAACGTTGTATCGACATAATTATTTGTGAAAAATCCGCACTGAAACAGTCTGACCGATATTGATGTATGCGTTTAAATTAAACATTAAGAAGGTATTTGTTCTTGCTCTTGTTCTAGCTATAGCTGACTAAAGCGCATTTTTTTTTATGAAAGGCATGTGTATATTTGAAGTCGAGATTCGTAATCATCATCATTCAAATCATCTTATCTAACCAAGTTTTTTTTTGTATAAATAATTAAACTGAAGACATATTAGGCATGCGTGTTTTTATTTGACGGGGTTCTACACAAAGATGCAAAAACAAGTACTTCTGTCATTATGTCTCTAATTTTTAACGGTGATCAACGTCCATGGCGCCGCTCAGTTTGACATGAACTAATAACGTGCATTTCTTTGCGCTCAACCATTGCCGTACTCTCTGCTAAATAACATGCACAATACCAACACAACACCGTATTTTTCACAACGAGAATTTTGTGTATGTCATTTGTTTGTCGAAAAACAATGGCGAGGATACAGCAGAAACTGATTTCCTAATTAGTTTTCATCTAATATTTCGTCTGTTTGCACACAGGGGTTCTTTTGACGACACGACCACGCGGTTCTACACAGGCTGCGTACTGGAGGCATACACGTACCTACACAGCAAGGGCATCGTTTACAGGGACCTCAAACCCGAGAACCTTCTGCTAGACGCCCACGGCTACTGCAAGCTCGTAAGTTACATACGGAAATAAGGGAACTGCTTAATTGCGTATCAATATTAACCTGATAAGTGTGACCTTTTTGGGCTTAAATGACACGATTATATTGTGTCATATGTTGTGTTTGTTCGGGCACGTGTTTCACGTGATAAATGAAAACGCCCATGTATAAACACTAAAGGTGTATACATTTATCCTATATCTAAATGATTTTATAGAACAAAATACAACCCATACATCTTTAATCTTTAATTTGGATACTTTTTATATAAATATATCCAATTTGCTTCTCCACTGAAATGTATCTCAAAACCGGCTTTCCGTATTTTTATTTTTCAATCATTTGTTTGCGCAATTTATGACGTATCTCGTGTGACGTAATTTCTGTGACGAAACACACCAGTTTAATTTTAAGTCTCTGAATTTTAAGATCGACAATTCGGACGTAGTATTTTTTTATTTAACAGTTAAATATTTTTAAGGCATCGAACGAATCCAGAACGCATTTCGGATTGTGAGGTTGTCATGCATAGTTGTAAAATCGACAGTAATACAATAACTCATTGCGACAGAAGTACGGTTTTTTAAATCGTGTTTTGGGTGAGAACAGATAAAAAAGTTATGAACAAATAGTGTGGTTTAAAATAAATTTCGAAAAAGGGATTGTAGAACAGAAAACGGTAGTACATATCGTTGTATTTTTCTTGTAATAAGCATTGGATTTAGTTTGTCATTATGGTAAGGGTGTTACCAAATGGCGATGAAGAAATGTATATTTTATGTTTTGTGCAGAATTTTAACTCATGGAAGCAAACAAAACTTGACGAAAATAAAACATGGTTAATTATCACATAACTTTGGTGAGTAGAACCCGAACCAGTAGATGTTTGACTTTTTTATGTTGTGTTAACTGTAACGACTAAATTACCAATATCAGCGGGGATAAATGCTGAATCATGCTTAACGTAGGGGAACATATTTTGTAAGTTCAAAATGGCAGCCATTTTTGTTTTCGGTATTTTGAAGTGGTGAAACAAGAATTGTAGTTTGAACAAACCCGTCTGTGTTCAGCTTCTATTTGAGTGTGTAACATTTGAAACGATGATTAAATTTAACTCGAGGCTTTTTGCGATATTTTGTCTCGTTACTCTGCTTTTTGCGTGGAATTCTTAAGGACTATTTACGAGTGACGTAAACGGGAAAGATCACAAACAATTTCAATATTGCTACGCAAGGTTAGATTCAGTTGATTTAATTTGTTTTTGCTTTTGTTTTTAGCATTAACAGACTACTATTTTGATTGCATCAGGAACAAATTAAATATAAAAATAATAGTGTAGGATAAATAGAATGCTATGTTAGTGTGACTGTGTACTTGAATTTATCCCACTCGTCTCATAAAGGCTTACAAGGCTCGGCATGCCTCGCCATGTAAACCTTTCTTCAACTCGTGGGATAAATTCAAGTAAACACTCGCACTAACATAGTATTCTCTATTTATACGATCGATTTATTCTGGCCCACATGAATATTCCGACCGAATCCGTTGGTAATCGTAGTCGATTCTATATTTAGGTAATAAGTGCCGTTCACGATTGATACGGATATATTGGGTTCATTCATGGGGCTGTCCGGCTAGCACAGTGGTTGGTACACGCGCTTTTCACCTAGGCGACCCGGACCTAATACCTGCTATAGGCGCATGGGCGTTGCAGAGGCAATTCCTTGTGGATGTCTAGTTCGAGAATAGAAATTGACACTAAAAAAAATAATACATAAATGTGTTCATATTCGATAATTTTTTGTATACGGATTGAACGATTTTTCAGACAATTATGTATAAAATTCCGCTTTGACACTAGCTCGGCATCATATCATAACCGTTCGTATCCCGATATAACTTGCCAGAGTTGTACCACTGAGACCACGAATTGATAAGAATGCAAATAAGTACTGCTATCAAAGACACGTTGCACTAGAATTACAATATAATTAATGTTTATTAATATATTTATGACTTGAAATCAATTTCATAAAAACTGTCAACAAGAGGTACGCACGAATTGTGAACAAATAACACATTCAAAACGCTGACTCGAGGTAATGAAGTTCAGTATATGATACATAATCTGATCCACTGTTCCTTCCCCGGAGCAAGGTTTCTGATATGCATCTTTTTTATCTTTAACGCCTGGACCGAAGCATTTGTATTATCGTTTCCTCTTTTTCCGTCGTTTCCTTACGGACAATGTCGAATGATGGACGAAAACTCATGAGACCCATGCTAAATCTTTCGTATGATATGTGCATTCAATACCAGATGCCTATTCAATATTTAAGAAAAAGACAACTATTACATACATAATATACTTTTTCGCCAAACAACATAACATGAACATGTTATATTGGCATTACCGCCTTTGAACGGTAAATTAAAATCACCGTTGGTTAAAACCAATTAAAGGCATTCCGAACTTTACATTTAAAGACGTGTTCATTATATTGTTATATGCTTCCCATTTTTGTTTGTTCTTAATCACAGTACCTTTGCAAATGAACATCACGCTTATGTTGTTGTCTGTAAAAGTTTTACGATTTGGTGCATAGCTATAATTATTGAATTGTTCTTTGGAACAAAACATTAGAGTACTTTTTATATTATGTTAGAAATACCAGAAAATGTGTTTTAACTACAAAGAATTAGTCTGGAATCTCGAAATAATAAACCTTGTATCCGGGAATGAGTCTTTTAATTCGGAAGCTTATTGTGTAATATGTTGAGTTCCACTTTCAACGTGGCTGTCATAACAATTGAGCTTGTAGTTTATTAATTGGCGCTGAATGTTAAATATGTTCGCGGATGCATATTTAATACTTAACACCTGCTAAATTCTAAACATATGTTCCTAGCTACTGGCAGGGTAAGAATGGTCAATTTCGGATGTTAAAATGTAAGAATAATTTGGCAGCGTTTTTGAATTGTCCGTGATATAAACGATGTGCAACAGTACATTTTTTTCATGACCAATAATATTTATACCAACATTTTTTAAATATTTTTTATTCAAGCTCTTTTTATTTATGATATGTTATGTTTTCTGTCGGAAAAATATTTAATTGCAATGTGTAGAACGTTTACTTTGAAAAACAGTGAACGTCTAATCGCACTTTAGCTGGTATTAAGTACATAATTGAATTAATGAAGAAAACAAAAACATATTAAAAGTTAGAAAAATGTTCAAATCAACCATATCACGAATACATCTTTATTACACTATTACAGTGTGTCACGTGTATTTTATGAGTCAGTTATATATGTGTTCACTGCATGCAAGTAAGTTTTGCGAACGATGCAAAATAATATTATAATGATTGTAAAATATTTTTGCATTTAAAAAATGTGTGACTTTGAAACTATATATACTTAAATGTAATATTCATTTTTAGCTCACCTGATTGCTCAGGTAAGCTTTTAGGATCGGTCTTTGTCCGTCGTCCGTCCGTCCGTCCGTCGTCCACATTGGTTTGTAAACACTCTAGAGGCCACATTTCTTGTCCGATCTTCATGAAACTTGGTCAGAAGATTTGTCCCAATGATATCTCGATCGAGTTCGAAACTGGGTCATGTTGGGTCAAAAATAAGAAAAACCTTGTACACACTGTAGAAGTCACATTTCATGCCCAATCTTCTTGTAACTTTGTCAAAATGTTTTTCTTAATGATATGTTGGTTGAGTTCAAAAGTGGTTCCGGTCAGATGAAAAACATGACCGCCAGTGGGCGGGGCAGTTTTCCTTATTTGGCTATAGATAAACCTTGTTAACACTCTAGAGGCCACATTTCTCGTCTGATCTTCATGAAACTTGGTCAGAAGATTTGTCCCAATGATACCTCAATCGAGTTCGAAAGTGGGTCATGCTGGGTCAAAAACTAGGTCACGAGATCAACAAAAGAAAAACCTTGTAAACACTGTAGAATTCACATTTCATGTCCAATCTTCATGTAACTTTGTCAAAATGTTTGTCTTAATGATATGTTGGTTGAGTTCAAAAGTGGTTCCGGTTCGTTCAAAACATGGCCGCCAGTGGGCAGGGCAGTTTTCCTTATTTGGCTATAAAGAAACCTTGTTAACACTCTAGGGGCCACATTTCTTGTCCCATCTTCATGAAATTTGGTCAGAAGATTTGTCCCAATGATACCTCGATCGAGTTCGAACCTGGGTCATGCTGGGTCAAACACTAGGTCACTAGGTAAAAACAATTTAAAACCGTGTAAACACTCAGAAGTCACATTTCATGCCCAATCTTCATGTTTGTTGAAATGTTTGTCTGAATGATATCTTGGTTGAGTTCAAATGTGGTTCCGGTCCGTTGAAAAACAGGGACCAGGTCAAAGCTTGAAAAACCTTGTTTATCTTTAACCACAAAGCACGCAGCTTTGATATTTGATATGTGAAAAAGATTGTTCAAATCATGCCACTGGACAAGCTCATTTCACATGTGAGCGATCTAGGGCCATCTTTGCCCTCTTGTTGTTATTACCTACGCGCCAAACTCACAGTGGTTATATTTCATCTGAAATTCTATGTTTAATGTGCCAAATTAAAACATACAAAACATATAGACCTTTAATCTGATCAGATTTTAATTAAAAATCACACCATTACTACCTTTTGCACTATATTTAACAGGTGGATTTTGGTTTCGCTAAGAAAGTGGGTCTCGGCCGCAAGACGTGGACCTTTTGTGGGACCCCCGAGTACGTTGCCCCGGAGGTCATCCTAAACAAGGGTCACGACATCACGGCGGACTACTGGTCGTTAGGGATCCTAATGTTTGAATTGCTAACTGGGAGGTATGCATGCATGTGGTGGTTATTGGAAACGCATATTGCAATTTTTTATGTTTGCGATGATCAAAACAAAATGACTTTCGAATTTTTTCTACATGTATCGGTTTGAGTTGCCTATTGGATATTTGGACTCGTGGAGTCGTGGTTAGAATACTACCATTTGTCTGCTCATGTCCGTTTATTCTGTTACCAAGTTACTCGTATTGCCTTTGAAATGTACCGGAATTCACGATTTTATATTCACTTATTGTTTACATGTTTTTAAATAATAATTGATAATTGATAATTGAATGAATGTTTTTTTAACAACAAAAATTAAATAAATAAAAAAGCTGTTCATATTTTTATTATGGTATTACAACGTTGTGTGTATCAATATGTATAGACAAACTTTCATGAATATAAATTGTTTAATTGTACGATGTTCAAATCTTAATCCATGAAATATACCCATTTAGTTTTTGCTTTCCGGTGGTTTATGAAGACATATCAGTGAATTACAACTGAACATTTTCAGTTTTAAACAGTTAAAATGAATTCTTTGAACTGACGTCGTTTTCATGATGTTACGACGTCATTATTTCAGCAAAAATACAAAAATAATAGTTTGTAAGCATACAATAAAAAGAACATTTGTTGAAATATCGATTTTAATGCACTCGTGGTCATAGACAAAATATATATTTTTAATATATAATTATATATATAAATAAAAAAATATTGTCTATGATCAATCGTGAATTAAAATCGATATTCCAACACATCCAACAAATATCCTCTATACCTTCGTCGTTTGTCCGTTTCAGCCCTCCATTTTCCGGTCAGGACCCCATGAAGACGTACAACCTGATTCTGAAGGGCATCGACACAATCGAGTTTCCCCGGAAGATCACCAAGAACGCCAACAACCTCATCAAGAAACTCTGCAGGTACACGACGCGCATGCCCAGTCGATAATAGTGATAGCGGGTTTACGGGTAATAAACCGGGAACCATGCGGGGCTATATTGATTGTATTTGGTTCATATAAAGCCTAACTCTTTTGACTTAGTGCGGTCATGTATATGTTCCATAATGCTCTGTATATGTGCTATACTAGGGTAGTTTCGGGTCTAAAAATAGTCCTATATACCATATTTATATGGTATAGATTTTATATTATGCTTTAATAATGATATATCTGTAAACGTTTGAAATTTGTTTATATATAGTTTTATTTATCTTCTGAAACACATCTCCACAGAAACGGCGAGAGAAACCTTTATGGACATGAACACAATGTTAACAGTGATGTCGTATATTTGCAAGTTCATAAAAACTATAATTCATCATAAAACGCATTTAGGCGAATTGAATATACGTTCACATTTGTTTTATTGTTTAAATGCATTGATTAGATACATGTATAATGTTAATTCCACGAGCTATGTTCTCATGTAGGGACATTCCTACGGAGCGGCTAGGGTTCGGCCGAGGGGGTATTCGGGAAATCCAGAAACACAAGTGGTTTGAGGGATTCAACTGGGAGGGGCTGAAGAAACGCACCCTGACGGCCCCAATCGCACCAAAGGTACTTCAACTACAGTACTTGAATATTGCTCATGGGACACAACCAAATACCTTAGTTTTGTCGGCATGAAACAAATAATGGCAGTTACTGTGATGCTCTTGAATTCAGTGATAAGTAGCTCTGACTGAATATTAAAAATGCGATTTATTTAAAAAGGACTATTACTTTTGTATTTACAAAACCTAAGCGGGATGGGTCACGTGTCTTTATTTATCATACTCTAACATTACCATTCGGTGATTTCTCAAGTGTCTACAGGTTCGTTTTTTAAATATATATAAACCGGCAGTTCGAAACAATCTATACGCCTTTTGTAGTCTTTATTTTATCAAAAGTATTAAACCCGACTTTAAACAGATATCAGTCCGTCTATTTCAGGCAATAACATTTATTGTTCTGTACATGTGTAACCAAATATATATATATATTTTTTTCTCAAAGATCAAGAACACATCAGACACATCAAATTTCGACGACTACCCGGATGATGAGGACACCCCGCCGCCAGACGACCTCTCTGGTTGGGATCGAGACTTTTGAACACGTGGATTATCACGTGACAAATTGAGGACCTACGGTGTTATACTCGGGTGGTACGTCCTGTATATTACGGAACACGGAGCCCATATTTTACATCTCAGATGTGCGTTAAACGAGTTATGTGACATCTAGAATAGTTATGCTCTACTTGAAAATGCATAAGGGTGTCATTTGATTTATTGCAAAAAAAAGGACTTATGTTAAAGTTTGAAACGCAAATATTAATTTGAAGTAATCATTTATTGTAAATCACAAATGAAAGTAGCTCGTATATTATGTACATGCACGTGCGACTTGTGGTGTTGTCATCGTGTCATGTTGGCTGCCCGAGAGTGGGCGAGAATATGAACACACATGGACTATCTAGGGTATGTTCTTTGGTCGTTCAATGTGTCGGATTGAGATCATGTTTGTATTTTCTCAAATTAACCAAAGAAAACTGTAGTGCCTTCATTGTGTAATAAATTCATATATTTTTATTGTTAACTTGTTAAATTTATGCAATCATTTAACATTATAATCATAACAATCATTGTGTATGTTATTACAATATTGTTGTTGTTGTAACATTAGTTATTTCATGCTATTTCTTTGATGTGGATTCACATAGTGTTGCCAGTAGAAGGTGGCAACCGATGTCAACTATTGACTAATATTGGAACTTGTATTAAATAACTGTAATGTTCATGTCGTTTGTCGTAGCATATTGTTATATTGTTATGACATTGTTATATCGTTGTACAGTTTTTATAACTTGATCAACAACGTCATATCAGCTTAATAGTTCGTACGGTAGTTTAACTCGTACAATTATTGTTATGCTAGTGGATTTTATACTGATACATATTTGGTGAAAATAAAAAAAAATGAAATTGATAACCTCTCTGGATAATCTCTTTGTTTATTTTTGCAATACAATCAAACTAAGTATGCTGTCAAAGAAACAAAGCATTTTTGGTTCATAATGCACAATTTTATTTACCTGTAAATATCTGAAGATAGTCTATAATCTAAGAGTAGATGGCGTTTGATGATTGTATGGGACACAACATGCGACATAGGATAAAACAGCAGTACACATTTTAGTCTTTTGATACTACGAACATTTTTCGGAAATGTCGCATTTGGTAGCTTACATAACCATTTTATCGCAAATTTTAAACCGAGTATATAGGATCTTACTTCTGTTGTTTTTTTCAAAAGAAATAACACGCTGATAAAGTTACCAAAAGTTAAGTTTTATTAAGTTTCAGATATTTTTCTCCAGTAAACTACAGTCGATTGGTGTATAACGGATAGCTAAGGACTCCGATTGTCATTTCAACGTATACATCATGCATTCAGTAATTCAACCATTAAACCACGAAATATAAATATATTTCCTATTGAAACATGCCAGCGGTTTTAAATTTCCGACAAATATTATTTGTTTACAGCGCGAATTTCATGGTACACTGATTCAGCCATTACCGGATCGTTTTAGTCTTTTTCGGATTACATGTATAGCGTGCAACGGGTTTTCTCAATGCAGCTGCAAAAAGATCATAATGCAGTAAATCTTACCTAGTAATGGCATTTTGGTGTTGACCTATTTTAGAAGTCATAATCATCACGAAGATTTTTGCTTAAAAAACTTGAATGTACTATGAAATTCAAGTTATAAATAAATTTGACAACAAACACTTTTTGTGAGATCATAAGGTTTATTTAACACAAATTATTGGAAAATCACATAATGTAAAGAACAGAGAATCATTGACAAGGATCACATACAAACATAACAGATAATAGATTAACATTATAACTTGAAAAAAGCACTTATGAGATTCATTGAGGATAAATTGACAAAAATTATTGGCAAAACAAAAACTGTAAATCACAGAGAACCATTGACTAGGATCAAAGGTTAATATATACAATAGACAATATAATAAAAGAAATGTATTATAAATGCATAAAACAGCTTTCAAAGATTTGCAAAGACAAACGTACGTGTATTTTCATTTCTTGACATCATACTCTAGGGAAATTTGTACTCAATAATAAGTTTTTTTTCCACCAATTGCATCCTGTTAATACTCTTATATTTCGTTGTTTTCATTAAAATATAACTGACTATTACACGGCTTAATCAAGATGCAAAACTGTCACAGCAAATAATGCAATATTTGTTTACTTAAAGTCATTGCCTTACATGTATATTCAGTGAGAAAAATACAATATGTCGGCAACCTTGTTGTTGAAGCAATTAAACATTTACTCTGTGAAACTATTCTTTTGTTTCACAGCCCATTAACATGAATAATTATATGATACAATCCTTTAATGCATTGTGTTTCTTAATGATATTATGGTCAGAACAAAAATAAAATTGTAAAAAAACATGGTTTTGACATCATCATCATATAGAACACATTAAATAATTAGACATATTATTTCTTTTACTTGATAAACAATGCTTTTTTAATATTTCATCCTTTGGATAGTCAAAAACCCATATCTATTTGATCAATTAAAACAATGCAAATTGACTGTTTCCGAAGCGGTTTGGAGGGAGAATGCTTTTTCTTAATGTGCTTGGCCTTAGTTACAGCAGGGCTCTCACTACCTCTTGCCGCTCTACAGGGCCTCCCCATCTTGCCCTTAAAAGAGATGCATAGTTAGAACTGAATTACGTTAAGAATTGAACATAATATAATGAGTGTACAGACTAGATACATTATCAAGTATTTGCCATCCCAAATCTGTTTAAATATCATAGTTACTATGATAACTCCGGGAAATTAGGTAAAACAGTTAAAGTACCATCGACTTGATAAAGCAGCCTTTTTTAAAATTATATATGAATTGTAATAAAAATCATTAAAACTTTCCCAATAAAATATGACATGATTTTAACGGAGACCATTGTCTAGGCATTATTTTATCATATGTGAATACTATCAGATAACAATGGAACAACATTATTGAATTTGTTTACATTTAAAGCGAGAACTGACAATTTAAGTGTGTTGACAATAGATATGTGGGCAATAATGCAATTCTTAACACAATATATACCATCTCATTACAAATGTGCATCTCTTGACGAGAAAGTTAAGAGCAAATTTTAATAAAATTATGAAGTTACTCATTATCATTGAGAACAAACCATACATGAACAACTTCGTCTAATTTATATGGATTTCAATAAATTGATTGTTTAAATTTACATATGAAAAAGATTTTTTTAAATTCTTCTGATTAAATTCACTCTATTCCAACTGTACATTTCTTGGAAAGTTTCAGTTGTTATGATACATATTGGACAACTCCAATTTGTATATGTAGTTTGAGACCTTCCCCACATTCCTGAATATGGGTCACCACATGTCCGTTATTCACTAAATTACAGTTGCAGCCTTAATGCATATTTTATATGGAACGCATCATTTGGTTTCTGAGCATTCTTAAATTTGTATCATACTAAAATATTACATCAACGAACATTTTGCTCAAAATCTGCAAAATTCAAGAAACCATACTTCTGCACTTTTCCTTTCATCACAAAAACGGTGCGTACATTACATAACGTGACCTTGTTTTGCCTTCGAAAAAATAAACAGTTGAAAACATTGAAACACGTCAAAAAACACGAATCGACTAAAAAGTATAGGCTTTTTGCATTCAATTCAATTAAAGACAACTATAAATATTTACATAAATTAAAGTATTTAAAAAACAAAACACTTTTAACCTATCAATTGTTCACTAAAATCAAAACTACATGCAATAAACCGTGCTAAGAAAATCGCATTAAATTAAATTGACATATTCAACTAACCAATATAATAGACTAACATAATACAAATTTGTAAAAAAACATTCTGGTTGTGAGATAATTTCGATTTGCATCTGCAACAATACGGTATAAACACAGTTATACCAATATGCATTTGACAAATTCTGCGCATTTATTTAACATTTACATTAACTATATTTTCTAACATGACTAAATGGCGATCATACTGACACAATGAACATTTACATTAAATTTTGAACTAACACCGTGTTCCTTTCATGTCTACAACGACACTATAACGAGATGCATTCAGACGCAATCATGCAATGGTTTCATTTTTCAGGAACGATAAAGTCACGATTTTGTCGACAGTTCTACGGCTCGATCAGAATTTGCATTGTGTATGTCTGCTTTCCACCATTACTCTCAAAGATTACATTGACTTCGATGAAGCATATTTAAACCGATGCAGCTGCAGAATTAAAAAAAGCAATAAGGGACAAAAATATTAACCCAAGTATAACCTATGCATTTTATTGTCAATCATCAAAAACATGTTGTTGTTTTTTTACAAATGGAAAGTTCTATCTATGTTATATTTTAGTGAACACTATGGCCAACATTGTATTTCTACTTTGTGACAATCACTGCATCATGTCAGTAAATGGATGATTGTGTTAAACATGTATATGATTATAGGTGACACCTAATTAATGGGCAAAAGCTGTTTTGATACTATAGATGCACTGAATGTTTAGGGCGCTACAAGGTTTTAGTTCCATCTATTTGAATCTCGATTTAATTCCAGTGTAAAACATTGGCAATTGTTTTTACGTGTTTCGTTCAGATTTTAAGTGTTTGTTTGTGCGAACTGTTCAAGTTGTTTGTTTAGATAAATACACTATTATGTGAAGGGAGTGGTATTGTGAGCAGGAGTTCATGGCTCAAACCCAATTATTTTGCTTTTATCTCACCCAAAAACACAAAGTTCTTCCCAGAAAACTCAACAGATTTCTCAATTTGCATAAGGCTTTTAATGCAATGAATCATTAGTTTTATACACATGGTTAGGTTGAACCTTTACGTAAACATAAAAACGCCTGTGAGTACATATACATGTACATGTGTAGTATGTAACGAACAAGATTTTACAATATGTTTCGGCATACGCAGGTATCTCATTATCTCTAAATATTTATATATATTTAATAATGTTTTTGTAATCTACTCATGTAATACACATTTAAACTGCACATTTTGACGTTAAACATTATCGATCCCAAGTGATTAGGTTGCGCAGCACTGACGGTATATCGTCAAGCTCTGCAAATAACGTGTACTGCAACACAAGTAAGTTGTCTGGCACTTGTTAGTCAGGTTTCCGAAACTGAAGAGACAAATGGCTGACACTGAGAGCCAGTAGTCTGCCACTTAACGTATTGTCAATTATCTGGCAATAAGTGAAAGTTGTCCGGCACTACGAGTCAGTCCTGACAATGGACAACAGTTGGTTACCACTGCGGGTCTATTGACCTACACCGAAAGCCATTAGATTGATACGGCCCTACATCACACGTTTGGGGTCGGTTACATTCCATTAATATGCCGGAAGTAAATAATTCTATATTGGAGACAGAAATGGAGCCTTCCACGCATTCACATATCATTATAAACATTACAATACTTTTTAAAGTTTGTTAGAAATATGAGAAAATTTGTTTTCACTACAGAGAATTACTGTGGAATCTCGTAATAATAAACACGTGTTATGGAAAGAGTTTTTCCATCCTCGAGCCTATTGCATAATGCTTGGTTCCGCTCCACTTTCAATGTGACTGTGAGTTTGTAGTTAAACAATCGTCTCTTAATTTTAAATATGTTTGTTGATGTATATTGAATACTTAACAACTGCTAAATATGGAACATGTTCGTGGCTACTGGATTGGATAGAACAGTAACTTCAGGATGTTTACATGGAATAATCTGTTGGAAGCGTTTTTGAATCGTCCTTGATAAAACCGATACACTTAAATTGAAATGTTTAGACGGCCTATAGTATTCATAAAAACTTACTTTTAATATGTTTTATATTAGCTCTTTATAAAATAAGTCATGTTTTGTGTCGGAACATATCCATGTGTAGAACGTTTTCGTTGACTTCAAATCGCACATCAGAGGGTATTTAGTCTGTTATTAAATAAATGGCGAAAATACAACAATATTACTGTTAGAAAAAGGATTAAATCAACTCTAACATAAAAATATCTTCATTAGCCTATAAATATGTGTCACATGAATTCTATATTTTGGTTTGAATGTGTTCACTGCATGCAACTCAGTTTTGCGAACGATTTAAAATATAAAAACCGATTCATCATATTGTTTTGCGTTTTGAAAGTATATGAGTATGAAATTATGAATGATTAAATGTAATATTTACTTTTCTTCTTAACAACGCGACAAACTCACAATGGTTATTGTTCATCTCAAATTATATTTTTCATGTACTAGAATGAACCAAACATAATATAACTATTATCTGATATGTTTTATCATACAAAATCACAACATTTCAATCAAGTGATCTGTTTTGAGCTGGTGGAATTGAGTTTTGCATAGAAAGTGGGTCTCGTCCGCAAGACATGGACCTTTTGTGGAACCGCCGAGTACATGGACCCAGAGGTAATCCTGATTTAAGACCAAGACATCGTAAAGGATAAGTGGTCTTTAGGTATGGAACGCCAAAACTGCTCTTGAGAGAAACTGATATGTTGTGTTGGTTTGCATTATGTTGGGTAAAGTTGACTATGTTTGGTAAAGTTGACATTATGTGCGGTTAAGTTGGCATTATGTTGGGTTAAAGTGGCATTATGTTGGGTTAAGTTGACATTATGTGGGTTAAGTTAAGATTATGTTGGGTTAAGTTGACATTTTGGGTTAAGTGGACATTATGTTGGGTTCAGTTGACTTTATGTTGGGTCCAGTTGACATTATGTTGGGTAACGTTGACACTATGAAGTGTTAAGTTTGCATGATGTTGGGTAAAGTTGTCATTATGTTGGGTTAAGTTAACTGTATGTTGGGTTAAGTGGACATTGTGTTGGGTTAAGTGGACATTACGTTGGGTTACGTTGACATTATGCTGTATTAAGATGAAATTATGTTGGGTAAGGTTGAACACACTTTATGTTCGGTTGTCATTACTGTATGTTAGGTTCATTCGGATTTCTTATTATAAGAAGGCATAAAATGGCGGATCGTCTCTCAAGTGCGCTGATATAAATAGGGCATTCTGATCTAAAGGATGTCATTCGTTTACGCCGTGAATGCGCATGTATTCTAGAAGACCTGCCATAGTTATTACGTTAAATGCCGACCTGTTACCGTTCAAAATCCAATATACCACATTAAGTGACAAAAACTAACAACGCTTTTAGCTATTTATCGTCTATGATCGGGATTCGATGTCCGTTGATGCATCTAGAGTAGATCATTAAACAGTACTGTAAACTATTATATTCGTTCGTATCGAGCATGTTAAACCTAACACAAATCCCGAATGAATGTATACAAAGCAATTCGCAAATGTAAAGCATTTGTATGCGAATAAACACCATAATATCAGTAAGAATCAGTTTCTGAATTTACGATGTTTTAATTAGATTTTAATGAAATGGATTGTAAAGGATATAGTCATCTGTAAATCAACAACGTCAAAGGCATGTAACCACAATTTTTTTAAATGTATTCGTTAGTTAAGTTAATTTTGTTATGAAAGACCTGAATACGATTGTAATCAGGACACGTGGACGGTCAGTAGCGTGTAAAATACATAACATATTAAATACCGATCGGTACCCTTCACATGCACGTATATTTCAAATAAATCACAGCTGGCACCTCAATCTGAAATTCTTTGAAAACAGACGAAAATACATCACTTAACTTGGATTTCAATTCGATTTTATAGCTGTTATTACTATGATATTTTTTAAGTAATCATAATGGATACTATTTATTCCGCATGTTATGACAGGTTTTGTATCGTATCATATTACATCGTCGTAACATTCCCATACATAACATACACCACAGCATTCCAAAATACACCACATTACGCACAAAGATAAAAGATATGCAATCAAGATTGATTCGGAAGCTATTTTTAGTATGAATCAAAACTTAGTTATTTATGAACAGTTAAATGTATTTCGTAAAATGGCACATTGAACGCATATTATTGCAAACCATTTCTATGGTATCTATTTTCAGCCGAGGTCATACACTCGTCGATTGGTTTCATAGTGATTCATTGTGTTCGACAATCCGACTAAAATTAAAAGCAATGCTCGGAAGAGGATTAAATTGTATATGGATTCTAAGCAATATAATTGTACTTAACTTCAATTTCATTTAACAATATACATTTTTTTACTTAATACTTCGTCGAATATATTTATTGTCAAATACAAATTCCATTAATGAATTGAACATAAACAATAATGTTCTTAGTATGAGTGTTCCAAGTCTGAAGATATGCAATCAAGATTGATTTAGAATCTATTTTAGGTATATATACATTTAAAACTCTTATCTATGTAAATCGTTAAATGGCTAACACTGAACACATATTATTGCAAAACATTTCTATGGTATCTATCTTCAGCCGAGGTCATATACCTGTTAATTGGTTTCATGACGATTTATTGTGTTCGACAATCCGACAAAAAATAAAAGCAATATGCTATTAACTTGGAAATCGATTACATTGTATATTGGTAATTAACAATATGATACTACATTTTCCATTAAAAAAATAAATATTTTATACTCCTTCGAAGATATTTATTGTCAAATTAATGCACTCCATAAATGCATTGAAGATGAAAACATGTTTTAAGAATGCGTGTTCCTATTCTGTCGCATGTGCATTCATTGCACCAGCAATATTGAAGTCCGACATATAAACATATAACGGAATGCTCCATACATCTACTTTTAGTGTTTGTCTTCAGACAGCGCTTTATATGTTCGCCAGTGATCATATCGCTGTAGACGTCAGCAGATTCGTGTTTGAATGACGTTAATGTGTGTTGATAGCCTCACCGTCTTCTATTTGTCATGTGTGGCGTTCCTTTCGCGATAGCTGCGTCAGGGTTGCAACAAGTGTCTGTGTTCTCACTTCTGATAATCAATTGACGACGATGTTAGTTTTCTATTTTTCCGGTTGTATTGAAACATATGGGCTATTCTGTCACATATGCATACCTTTTACATGAATATATTTGAGTATGTCTATATTTTTGTTGTATATAAACTGATCTTTCTAAAAAATGTATTGTGCATTTCTTGAACTTTAAATAAGAGCATTTATCTATTCACCTGTCAATCATCATTTCATTCTTCATAGTCCACTGTTTTTAGACTACGTGATTTAATACGCATATTCGGCAGTTACATATATGTGAGTAGGTGTGTAAGACACGAGAATGCCAAATCAACTTAAATTATTTGACATTCATGGTCGCTTGTGGATGTTTTCGCCGATCTAAACGGTCCGTTTTTTTTGTTGAGTGAATGAAGCAGTAAATCACCATTCAGCACTATGCACTGTTCCTTCAATGATAAAAACTACATAACGTATGTGATCCGTATCGCGACATTTGTCTGCTGGTAGCTTAGCTGTGATCAATCTAACGCTATTTCTGTATACATATTGGCACAATGACTGGTTGTCTCTGAATGCTTCGTTAGATAGTAACAGTTGTAATAGTATTAAACAAACATATTTATTTACTCATTATTTAACTCTGTTTTACTTCGCCGCAAGTTTGCATCCGATTAAAATACGCTGCTATCGAATGAGCGGCTTACTTGGTCGCTCTCTTGAGAAAAAACATGTTTTCACTTATAAATAGTAATGAACATTTTAAGTTGAATCTTTAAAGCAGGTACCGGGGTATGTGGAGTTACATATCTTGTTGTTATCACCGGGTCTGGTCGTTGCAATGTGTATGTAATATATATAATATAATATTTGTGTCAACCTGATATATAATTTCAATTAAGACACATAAATACTCGAAACAAACTGTGTTGCTACTATTGCTTTCTTGTCGATGCCACTGTTGTGGCTTTACTATATATTCCCATAATTTTAAATATATAGCAAAACCACCAATTCAATGCATCACGTAACATACACATATAGTCTAAACAAAGCTGATTTCGAGTACTTCTTAGAACTCAACGATTGTTTAGTCGTCACTCGACATCGCCATTGTTTTATTATCAAGAAACGATTAGCTTAGAATGCAACATTAAAGAAAAAATCTTCGTAAATCGCGGACTTGTTACCAGGCTGCAGTTCTCTGGTTTGCGTAAAAAAATAGATGTTTTCTGTTACAAAGATTTATTGTTATTGTGTAAATGAGGTCGTGCAACAAAACAATACTTATATATTATGTAGGTTTTCTTTATTTTCTTCATGAACAGTTTTTATGTAGGGAATAATTCGGTTAAAATAAATCGTATACTTTTTATGTACTGTTCTTTTTATTGACTATTGAGTTAATTTGTTGACGGCGGCTGTCTGTCTATTTTAACTTCTAACTGTTTCCATAAACATGGCGACCGATCGATTCGTTATTTGCAGCTATTTTAAATACCGATAATCCATATTACTTAAAGACACTATTTACTGGCAAAATCAGCTACTTTATCTAACACGCATAAACCTAAAGCTTTCAATACTTCAACTATAATTAAATAACTCCACTAATTTGTAATGTTTTTTTTTTTATTACAGTGTTCCGTCCTTCAAAAATCTACAAGAGGTAACCATCAGCAAGATCGCAGATGTACTAGAGGAGGTAAGAAAGCACCATTATGCTCCATTGATGCGTTTAAATTGGCAGCGATTGATATGAAACTGCATCTTTTTGCGATTTTTAATTTTACAACTTGCAACCGATGAAATGTTTTCTGCACGTTGCACATACGATAAGCTAAGGTGGATCATTTCATCTCTGACTTGATTTCGCTGATCCGAAACATGACTCATTACTATAATTTGCTTTATTTCTAAGAGCAAAATACTAACTGTGCGTTAAATGGAAAATTACGCAAATACCCGTTGGTGGATAAAGACGCAATATGTGCAATACGTGTGTTCTAATTCCTATGTGATTTCGCTTATTACTGCATGGTTTGGCTTTTTCTGCATGTGGTTAACCGCAAAGGTGTAATGTTCGGCATGCAGTCCTCACTATCATAATTCTGTTGCACTAAATCATAGTTCAATTATAAAGCTAATTCCCATGCATGGATAATTAATAGTGGTTTAATTATTCTAATGTATATCGAATCAATGACTCACCATGTATTGAGCGTGCAAACTTTATTTACAAGTTGATGATATAAATAGATAACGAATGTTGGGATTTCTCAGAACTTCCACTCGTGGAGAATGCGATATTTTGTAATATTGCGTTTGGAATATGTCTCTAACCCATGTCTTAAATTCAGTACAAATAAACAGTCTTATCGTACTGATATATGTTTTATAACACGGACTATAACTGGATGAACATAATAACATGTTAGACCTTGCGATCATGTGAACGTGTTTCTCTAGGATACACGGAGATCACACTGATTATTGGAGTATTTTTGTTTCATTGTTTATTAATGTTTATAAATATCGGTTTTGATACCAGTTTACGTTCACGCCGATTAACATAAAAGTAAACACCACAAGAACTCTGCTGTGATTCGTGCAAAAGGCATAACAGCTCAGGGTTTTAGCTTTTTTCAAGTGTCTTTTTTTCGTTCAATTATGAACAAATTGCCGGTTGCAACTATCTTTCACAGCAATCAGTTTCATTAATCGTAGATGTAAGATTATTGAACGTAATGCTATGAGGATATTAAAGGCGGATAGATTATTTTTAGATAATCATTTAACATGAAACTGCGCTTTTATGCGTACGATATAAACTATGGGTGAACGACTTGTAAGCACTCGTCGAACCGTTATTAAATTTAAGATGGCATATAAAGTTAATTAAGTTTTAATAAGAAGTTTTACAAGTGAACAATTTGGAGGGTTAATACAATTAAACGTCAAATGCTTAAAATGGAATGCGAATTAGTGTTGTATTTGAAATGAGCACGCATTTTTATGAAGTTCAATATTGATGAGTCTGTTAAATAAATAAATTATAATAAGTTATAATATGCAAAACATACATTACAATGAAAATAATTACACTCAACGCATTTTGAACTTTGGATACATATTTATCATAACCGTGTTATCTCATGTTTTGACGCATTTAGGTAACTACGTTTTTCAAAACATGTCTGACTGCATGTTGAACCTAATAACAACAATAAAGCGCGATCATAACAACACAAGAACCGTCATTTATCATAAAGCCATGATGTTATGCATCACGCATAGTTTCTCGATAGATCTGTTATGATGTTGTATGCATGCTATCTATGCTAATAAAACTCTTGGGAAGCAAGAGAAAACAATTCTCTGATCTTTTTCGCGTCTTTGTGTTCCCTAAATAAACATCAATAACAAACAAGGTTAACTGTTTTGCACCCAGGAAATATATATGCGGTCCGCTAATAGACACTGTAAAGAGTGTATGAACGTACATCGCCAAGTCATCATTTATGTTTGACCCTGACCAAGTAGCAGGTTTATTTCCGGAAACAATTAACTGTTGGTTTATATCGATCACATGCGTGAATCATCCGTAGCTTCAGCCATATCCGACATCCACATCTGATATGAAGAGCGCGCGCGGTTTTCTGACAATCGCAAACGATATTTATTTCTGTCAACAAACCGGTTTTTAGTTAAAATAAACCAAACACAATAGTTACATTATGTTAGAAATAAATTAACTTTTGATTCTTACAAACATTCTCTTGGGTACAATTGAAAATAAACGATTATTATTAGCCCGTTGGCAGATTGTCCATGTGCACGACTATTCTGGCGCCTCGATATGCATCAGGTTCTCACAGGAATCAATCGGATATCGGTTCCCGTAAATTAACACCTGCTTGATATACGTGGGTACTGTGTTGGAACCTGGAATGCATTCATGTGCATGATTTATGTTTACGGTTTATAACAACACGCACATTATATTATCCTTTGTATATAATGAACAAGTCTTTCACACGGTCATCGTAACCCATCAGCCATGAACCTTCTTTAATGGAGTCAGTGCTCAGATATGGGTCCGTACTCAGTGCAAGATGAGTGCATGTTGGATTCTCTTTTAATTATGGTTGTAAGGCAATAATTGACATTACAATCAATTACATCTGGTGTATCCCGTGTTCCGTCAATGCACTCGGTAACAAGGTATACCATGATCGAAGATATATACTATATACACGTAATGCCTTTACAATATGCTGCATATTTATAATACATGGAATGCATAAAGACGATATTGTTTAAAACATTGTTAACGAATGGCATAAACAATACGATATGGTAATATTTAATTAAACACTGATGCCAGGAAGGGCGCGTAGATCAAGCATGTTTACCCCACATGCGCAATATCGTCCGCGTTCGTACCTAAGAAAATAATCGTTTCCATCCGGTATAGCGCTATCCCTGTCCCGGTCGACTCATGTTAACTTCTTTAAATTGACCTTCAGGTGAACTCGTATTTTCCAATATTTCCTGGAATATATTATGGACACTAATTGGACAAGACATCACCTATTTGATAAGACGTTATTAATGTCCGGAAATTTCATCCATCATACCATCTGATAGCAGTTATATTTTTGTATTCAAGTTCGTTCAAAAGGCACGAACGTATTGCCGATATGTTCGAAATAATCATGCTAATAAAAAGCCGGTATCACAGAGTCCACAACCTGTGTATTGTAGAACAGTTGCACCAAGACATTTTTTAGAAGCTCTACGGTGTGGTTTTCTATAAGCGTTCGACATTGGTCTGTTATACTCCCTAACAAAGGTGGCAGGAGTATACAGATGTCATTATGTCGATCTGCATGTAATCATCCGTCGTACATTGATATAATTACTGGAGAAATTAGTTTGTTTGCTGACTTTTTGTCGTTCCAGTTTAACGTGTTATTGCTTTTTAGAATTGTTCTTATTAGATAAATTGAATTAATGTTTTTTATGGTGATATAGTAAATGTCAGTAGTTTCAAGATATTAATATGCGTTGTTTGTTTGTGTAAGCCAAAATCAATTTTAATAACTTAGACAAACAGATTCTTTTAATATAGTTGTTATTACTATTAAATAGCACGATACATCTCCACGCAGAAAAATAAAGATGGCCGTTTTGCTGATTTCAAATAAAGATTAGAAACGCATAAACACAATCAAATATACATCGTTTCACATGAATTCAAACTTATTGAAATCAATGGTTTTTACCAATTAACTATAATTCATTTCTATTAACTCTAAGCCATGCATAATAAGGCATGCAACAATGCTGAAGGCTTTATTGCGTAAATCTTGGGCGTTCACAAGTGCTTCAGTCGTTTCTATGTAGTATGATTATATTGACCACTTATATTAATATTAAAATAGTGCATTCAACCTATGCACGCGATAAGAATATCCTTGATATCTGCATCATAACGGTTTTATTCATGTTATTTAAGCAATTACCCCGGGCGCTTATCCGATATTGTACGGTGGATCAAAAAGTGTCTTGTTGATTGATTAAACATGTGCTGAGACCGTTCTCAGAATCGATCTACAACGAGATACGGTTACATTGGATGGTGATTATATTCGGCACCTGACAGAAAAGTTAAAAACCCATACACGATATAAACAACAGTTAGCGATAACATTATGTTACCCACACACCTGTTTAATGTTTTATTTGAGAATCACATTAATAACGCTTGTCAACTATCATCTTGACCTTCAAATCATTGTTATACAAGGCGCTTTTGTTGAAATGTACGGTAGCTAGCTCGAAATCGTTACACATAATTGCCGAAAATAAAATATGTACTTTGATATCAAAAAACGATGCTTAACCGTATGATTTTGACCTAGATTTGGATAATTTCAAAAAGTTATCTACCAACAGGATAATAACCGAACACTTTTTTGTCAGTTTCTATCTCTAACTAAGGACTGAAATTATTTGGAGCGTGTTCCTTTTCGGCTTCGTGGTCTTATCGTGTTTTAAAACTCCATAAAAAAAAATCAAATATTGCATGAAGTCGGTGATGCAAACAATGACGAAAGTACAACAACACAACACACTTTTAAATAATACTAATTTAAGTATTGAATCCATAAACCGAATTAAAGAAATATATACGAACTGCTGCATGCCGTTGTTGCACTGACACTCTTTCCATTTCAGACTCACTTTAAATTGTTCATGCATTTTCAGACACACTACAACAATGGCGAGTGCATCATTCGACAGGGAGCACGTGGCGACACATTCTTCATCATTTCAAAAGGAAAGGTAAGTGTTTCTTAACTGTGTGTGTGTATTTCGAACTTGATGAGGTCCTTCCGAGCCTGAGGCTGCATTATGTGAGGATCCAGAGTGTGTCCCGGCACTCCTACCTTATAACCTATTTGACTCACGAAAGTTGGGACGATTTTTAAAATATATCTTCGATTTCAAGCTTATGTTTTAGCTGAAAGTAATTTTGGCGTGGTTTTCTGCTGTGGGGGGGGGCGGGGAAGCCTGAGTACGGGGAAGAAAACCCACCTGTCGGGTATGGTGACGACCAACAATACGCATATGCTTCCGGAATCGGGGATTGAACCCGGGTCGCCTAGGTTATAAGCGGGTGTACCAGAAAGTGCGCTAACCTGACAGCCGTTTCTTAACTTTTAAAAATAGTACGTGGTTGGTGTTAACGGCAGGGATTTGATATCGAGCTATGTTCGGAACCAGTCAAATCTCTGCGCGGAGGTTGACTCACAATCCGATGTGTTTGGGTGGACTCAGATGTGGCGTTGTGCTCTGTTGTCTTTGTTTCTGTACCTTATTGCGTAGAAATGTGCCTCTTATGTTCTCCTTTGCTTATGTAATCGCAAATGTTGGACAGTTTTTATCATTATTAATGTATTCACATAGATCTGGACCGTTAAAATACCCCGGCTATGTAGATTAAGACCGATACCTAAACGATAGTCTCTTTTCCAGAGCAGTATTCTGTTTGAGAAATAACGAACTTGTTCCTCGCTATCGGCTATCTGTGAGTTGGTTTCAATGTCGATACCATTTATTTCTCTGACCGGGTTTTGTAACCGCTATAACCTTGTTAGCTGTTAAATTTAGATCCCAGTAAATGTTTGTCTTTAGGCAAGATGAAAGAAATAAGATCGATTGGTTAATATTTTTCTTGGAATTGCAATTAATGTCTCGTGAAAACAAGCAATCATTCGCCTAAAAATGTGGCATTAACGAGTATTAAGATATCCCCCATCGATATTCTAAAGTGGATTAATGCATGCGATATTGACTTTTACTACCTTTGCCTAACACTCTTCTCTCGTTGCACATCATAATTAATTGTAATAAACCGAAAGTAATCATAATAAACCGTATACAAATAGACTTAATGTTAATTTAACCGAATTAGTATTGGTAAGAGTGCACATTTTTTAATATTAAACTCAATAATCTGTTTGCATCGTAGATTTGAGAATCTGTCTACCAGGTATTAAAGAGTTTATTTCATCCAATGTCAAGTTGACATTTGGGAGTATATTTTAACCGATATCTTTTGTTTATGTACTTTATTATTTCTATGAAGGTGAAGGTAACCAAGAGGACCTCCAAGGGGTCCGAGGACCAGTCTATACGATACCTGCAGCGGGGCGAGTTCTTCGGGGAGAAAGCTCTACAAGGGTAAGCAATTAACATATGGTATACGATACTTTGTGTTTATGTTTAGTTACATATGATGATGATAATATTTATAACAATACTAATGATGGCAAAAATAATAACAATAATAATGATGGTAATAATAATAATAATAATAATAGTAATAATAATAATAATAATAATAATAATAATAATAATAATAATAATAATAATAATAATAATAATAATAATGTATCAAAACCCGATATATTGAAAGCTCTTATATAATGATAATGCAAGTACATTTTTGTTTGTAAAGGACACAAATATATTAAAGCAATAGTTGTTTTCCAACGGTTTTCTACAACTTTTTCTTAATTAAAATATGGAAATCGTCGATTCCTCATATATCGCTATAGTAACGACGAGACATTTAATTCCTGCAACAAGTACTAAAACGTCGAATATGGATTTCATTAGCATTTACATCAGCTCTGTACATATTGGCCACGTCATGCGAAAATGGATTGTATGCAATATGCGGCCAGCGTAACTCCAGACCAGCGGGCGCATTCGCGGTCTCATTTTCGGACGGGATAGCTCCTGATCAGACTGCGCGAAAGCATATTGCATAAGACCCATTTCGCATGACGCGGGTGATATTTTGAACAGTTTGCCACCACAGAAAAAAATCTACCTACATTTCATACAGCGCTGTTGCTTTTGTGATTTATTCTGCATTCGGAACCATTTGCAATACATTGACATATAGGTAAAACATATATTCCCCAAAATATTTATACATATTGGATTTAAGAAAAATAGTTCTGTTTTGTTTGGTACAGTAATGTGATTTATTTGTATTGCAGATCCTACACACAGCTGATCAGTAACGTTGACGACTAACAGAGGACGTACGAGGACGAAGAAGTCGTAAACAAGTACGTGACGGCATACTTAACTATATGTAATTGACGTAAACGACGAGCATATGACGATACTAATATAAATGTTTGAACAAAAAAAAAAATGTATCGTTTGTAAAACCGATGTGGCCAATGCTGTTATAAGCTTCTCGCCCACATTAATATAAGACACATTTACTACTCGATAAAGTAAACAAGTGATATTTTGTGAATTGTTTTTATGACATTGATCTGTGTGTGTATTTCAGAACCCTAATTAAAAACGCAGACATATCAATTGTATATTATTCATTTCGCGTTAATGTTCTGTTTTGTTGCAGTGTTGAGGCGGAGTTTGCTAAGTTAAAGCTGGGAGATCTCAGCATCGTTACCACATCGGGTGTCGGCGGCTTTGGGCGCGTTGAACTGGTACGTCGAATGTGTACGTCACTGTTAACGGGATCATAACGTTTTGATTCACCGGTGGTTACCGTACGCACATGAGTATTGTTACACGTGTGCACAATCCTTGTGTGTTTTTTGCTAATTTAGGCGCGTCCTGTGAGAATCGGTCTAATGCCATATAGCTTAAGACCCATTTTCGAATGATGTGGCTCAATTAGAATACGAAACGTTGACTTCTTCGATACTTTTATGCTCCTTGTAGAAGGGACAGAAATAACCTTCATTGATAAAGTTTAAAAGAAAACAACGATATATATTCAGCGTTTCGTTTGTTTAGCTGCTTTTTTAGATAATAACATGGAGATAAAACCGGACCAATACATTTTAAAAAATGCTTTGAAATCGAAACTCTTCCTGCGGTATAAACCGTATGGCTTTGAACTTATGCACTCCATGTTTACATATTGAGAGTACGTCTTAGTTTCTGGCATCCGTTAGAATGGCGGTTTATTTGTTTTAATGTCGGCGCCTATAATGGCTTTCTTTGATTATTGCTATTCTTATATTTACCCCGTGTTTATTTTAAGTCATTAACGCCTTGCAGGCTTTGTCCTAAAAACCTCAATACATGAGTCGGACCGTTTCTAAGGTTTCTACTAGTATTTTAAGTATAACAATTTTGTAAGGGTTGCACGTAAGTCATTCAATCAGCTGTATAGCTTTTTTAAGTAGAACATTTTAACTCCTGGTCTTTAAATAGATGATCGCATTTCGTATGAAAGAACTTGATTCACTGCGTGCTATAAATGTTTATAAAGCGGACAGAGTTGGTAAAGACACATTACATCAAATCGTTGTTTGATAAAGCTTTCTTATGATTATTTTAGATTTTGTGTACTCTATTGATTGCCTTAGATGAAAGTTTTGAATGTATACACAACTTGCATGATATGCATAGCCATATTGTTCTTAATGAAAAGTATTTGTTCTTTTTAGTTAACTGATTTTTCAAATACGGTGTGTCAGTTTGTGCTTACTTATGTTTATGACCAGATGTATGAAACGCAGGGGAGTGCACTTCCTAAAAATCCTTCATACAGTTTTAAAAAGTTGCACTTCCAAAGAGGAAAATTACATATACGAGTTTTTAATGGTGTTTGCACACTGTAAAACGTTCTTGTAAGATTATTTAATAGGAGTTTTAACAATAAAAACATATTTGTATAAAAGTTCTATTGTGTAACCTTGCCAACGCTTCCGGAACACAGTTCATGAATTTACGTCATGTGCTTATGGTGCAAATCAACAACGACACCAGCCGGACGTTCGCATTGAAGATAATGAGGAAGCAGAACATCGTGGAGACGCGGCAGCAGAATCATATCATGAACGAGAAGAAGATCATGGCCTTGGCGGGGTCCGAGTTCATTGTCAAGTGAGTAGATTAATACCGAGATGTGATTCGAGTTCATTTTTAAGTAAGTAGATCATGACCGATAAGGATATCAGGGCGAGGTGAGGTCCTTGTTCAGTTTCAAGTAAGTAGATCGTGGTCGAGGCGGGATGAGAGTTTTGTGTCAATTGAGTAGAATAAGTCATGAACGAGACAAAGGTCATCGGCGAGGTAAGGACCGAGTTCATGATCAGTAATTTAAAGGTTATATTAACTAATATGTTTTACTTGTTAAAAGTAAAATAAAGTGGACAATCCTATTTTTAATGTTAGTATGTTAATAGTTCTCTATCTATGTAGTTGTCTATCTTTCATCGCCGTCAAACTGAAATCTTAATATTGATATTAATATTGCATGCATTTATTTGCAAGTATTTTCTTTTTATATTCACGATGAAAAAACATTCTGTAATGAGACTGAACCATAATCCATATGCGAAATTTAAGCATTAGTATTCTTAGTTTATGAGACAGAACCTTACGTTATCAATATCTTATATATTTATACACAATTCATGTCTGAAGGCTGCACCGGACGTTCAAGGACAGGAAGTAATTGTATATGATGATGGAGGTGTGTCTGGGTGGGGAGTTGTGGACGGTACTCAGAGACAAGTAAGTCACGTGCACATTTAGAAATAGAGCGGTATTTTCCAGAGTACATGTATGTATAAATTTTAAGGTTTTACGCGCAGGTAAATTATTGTAAAAAGCGCCGAAACATTAATACATCATTAAAGTTCAAAGTAAACGATGATTAGTCAGTAAATATTGTGTACTTGCTTTATCACAGTGTTCTCCACTAAATCAACGTATTTCGTATAAATAACATAAACCAGAACGACAAAAGTACCATAGCTAATCAATTCTATGCCGTATATACCAACTTCAATCAACTCGGTATGTTTGGAATAAGACGTGTACCCATTACTTAAACAATATCGAAGAAGATCTACTATTACTTCAGCACTTTATTCTGTGATCATCTATTAACCTGGTAAGACATTTCACGGCAGCTTCTGGAGCAAACATAATTAGAATTAAATTAGACGGTTGATTGAAACGGCCATACATCACGCGTTTGTGGGTCGGTTAAATTCCACTTATTTGTCGGCAGCAATTCATTCCTCGTTTGAGACAGAAATGGAGTCTTCCACGCATTCATATGTCGGTTTTTTCCATTTCTTGGAAATTTTCAATTCTAGATATTTATTCTTGAATGCAGACAATTTCAGCTCCACAAAGGAGCCGTTTAGTACTTGCTATAATTAGGAATTGTTATTTTTTTGTGTACTGATAACTAATACCACACATACAAATAGACCATTATGGTCCATTAAAAGTTAAATTAAGTATTACAACGTGGTATCAACTATTTGTAAAAAAAAAATCCGTACTGAAACAGTCTGACCGATATAGGTGTATGCGTTTAAATTATACATAAAGAAGGTATTTGATCTTGCTCTTGTTCTAGCTATAGCTGACTAAAGCGCACATTCTTTTTGATGAAACGCATATGTATATTTGGAGTCGAGATACTTAATCATCATCATTCAAATCATCATTATTATCTTTGGTAATCTACCCTAGTTGCTTATCCTACGATTAATTAACAACAGACAAATTAGACGTGTGTATTTGTATTTGAAAGGGTTTTCTACACGAAATGCAAAAACAATTCCTCTGCCATTCGTATGTCTTTAATGTGCGACGGGGATCAACCTCCATGGCAACACTCAGTTTAAGAATGTTCAGGGCGTCTGTGAACGTCGCGCAATTCTTCTCCAGCAATGGAACCGGATCGTGTTAGGGTCCCATCTGACATGAACTCATAACTGAAAATGAACTTAAACGCAACTTTATTGAAAATCCACACTTCATTACAAGTAGTATGTGAACAAACGAATATATTAAGGGACGGAATCGCGTTGTGATCACCCTTTCTTTTTCCTTCTCCATATCTTATCCCCGTCAAATACACACCTTGAATTTCGCATCAATAGATGTAGAACGCATATAAATATTTGCCAAACCCGTAAAATTGTTGCTTTCAAACAAAGCCATCTTTTCACTGCTAAATAACATGCACATTATCAACACAAATTCGAATTTTCAAAACGAGAATAATTTAATGTGTTTGTTGAAAAAACATGGCGGTGATAAAGCAGTAACTGATTTCCAGATTAGTGTTTATCTAAGATTTCTTCTGTTTGCACACAGAGGTTCTTTTGACGATACGACCACGCGGTTTTACACAGGCTGCATACTGGAGGCATACACGTACCTACACTGCAAGGGCATCGTTTACAGAGACCTCAAACCTTAGAATCTTCTGCTAGACGCCCATGGCAACTGCAAGCTCGTTAAGTACTTACGGAAAAAAATAACTGCTTAATAGCCTATCAACATTAACCTGATAATTGTGATCTCTCTGAGCTAAGATAACACGATTATAATGTGTCAAATGTTGTGTTTTTTCGGGCACGTGCTTCACGTGATAAATGAAAACGTAACAGTAAGTAAGTGGGAATGTCTTTTATATATTTATATAATATAATATAATTCTAGAACGAACGCTTATGCATTCACACAAAATGTATATTTATGTATACGCTATAATTTATTCTGGCCCACACGAATATTTCAACCAAATCCGTTAATAATCGTAGCCGATTCTATATTTAGGTAATACTTGCCGTTCACGATTTATAAGGATATTGGCTGTACCGCCTTTGAACGGTAAAATCAAAGCATCGTGGGTTAAAACCAATTAAATGCATGCCGAACCTAAAACTACAAGCCTTGTTCATTATTGTGTTATATGCTTCACATGTTTTGTGTTTTATATCACAGTACCTTCGCAAATGAATATCACGCTTATGTTGATGCCTGTCAAAGTGTTACGATTTTGCGCATAGCTGTAATTATTGCATTGTTCTTTGATGTAAAACATTAGAGTACTTTTTATACTTTCTAAGAAATACCAGAAAATGTGTTTTTACTACAAAGAATTAGTCTGGAATCTGGTAATAATAAACATTGTATCCGGGAATGAGTTCTTCTATCCGGAAGCTTATTGCGTAATATGTTGCGTTCCACTTTCAACGTGCCTGTCATAACTTGTGAGCTTGTAGTTTACAAATTGGCTCTGAATGTAAAATATGTTCGTGGATGCATATTAAATACTTAACACCTGCTTAATTCTGAACATATGTTCGTACCAACTGGCAGGGTTAGAACGGCTAATTTCGGATGTTTAAATGTAAGAATAAGTTGGCTGCGTGTTTTAATTGTCCTTGTAATAAACGATGAACTATAGAACACTTTTTGTATGATCAAAACTGTTCATACCAACATAATTTTTAATATGTTTTATTAAAGCTCGTTTTTTGTTAAGGCATGTTTTGTGTCGGACAATATTAATGTTAAGAACGTTAACTTTGACAAACAGTAAAATTCTAATTTTTAATTTTAGTTTGCATTAATTCCATAATTCTATGAATGGCGCAAATAAAAACAATTTGAAAGTAAGCAAACAGTTCAAATCAACCATATCACGAATATATCTTCATTACTTTAACTGTGCATCACATGCATTTTGTATTTTATGTATTTTCGTGATGAATTCGTTAACTGTATGCAAATCAGTTTTGCGAACGATTAAAAATACAATCGTTATAACATATATTCTGCATTTTAAAAATATGTGAGTTTGAAACAATTTATACTTAAATGTGATATTTTTGTTCATATTACCTACGCGACAAACTCACAGTGGTTATATTTCATCTGAAATGCTATGTTTAATGTTCCAAAGTGAAACATACAACACATATGGACTTATAATCTGATCAGATTTTAATTCAAAATCACACCATTACTACCTTTTGCTCTATATTTTACATGTGAATTTTGGTTTCGCCAAGAAAGTGGGTCTCGGTCGCAAGACGTGGACCATTTGTGGGACACCCGAGTACTAGGCCCCGGAAGTGATACTGAACAAGGGTCACGACATCACGGCGGACTACTGGTCGTTAGGGATACTTATGTTTGAATTGCTCACTGGGAGGTTTGCATACATTTATTATTTTTTAATATTACTTTTATTCGTATGCAATGATCCAAACAAAATGTCTCAAAAAGTTGTAGTGCATTTATCATTAAGATTTGTCTAGCGGATATTTGAATTTAGACTCGTGTTTAAAATACTATCATTTACCAGCTCATGTAAATTTATAATGTGACCATTAACTCGTTTCTTTTTTTTGCTTGTTTTAAAATAACTATTGATTGTAAATGTATTTAAATAAGAATAAAATTAAAGAAATAATAAAAACTGCATATTTTTATATATTGGTATTAAGCACTACGTTTCGAGAACCTTTAATGCATATTAATTGTTTTATTTTACGATGTTAAAATCTTAATCCACGAAATATACGCATACGCATATCTCCGTCGTTAATCCGTTTCAGCCCTCCGTTTTCCGGTCAGGACCCCATGAAGAGGTACAACCTGATTCTGAAGGGCATCGACACGATCGAGTTTCCCCGGAAGATCACCAAGAACGCCACCAACCTCATCAAGAAACTTTGTTTGTACGCTACGCGACTTCCCGGTCAATAATATAGATTGGAGGTGTTATGGATAACAAAACCGAGAACCATACGATGAAACATTAGATGTATTCGGGTCATAACAAGCATTACCCTTTTTACATAGTGTGGTTATGTATGGGTTCCATAATGCTCTGTATATGTGTTATACTATGATATTTTTTTGGTATATATATATGGTCCTATTTACCATGTTCTTGTGGTATACATGTTCTATTATGATTAACGTATGGTATATCGGTAAACGTGTGAACGTTGTTTATTGAGAGTTTAATTTTTCTACTGAAACACATCTCGCTGAAACTGCGAGAAAAGCCGTTATGGACATGAGTACCATTTTAGCAGTGATGTCGGATTTTTGCAAGTGAATAAGAATAATATTGACCATAAAACGCATTAAGGAAAATTAAATATACGTTCACATATGTTTTATTGTTCAAATGCATTATCTAGATTCATGTATACATTAAATTTCACGATATAATTTTTCTCATAGGGACATTCCTTCATTGGCTTGGGTTCGGTCGAGGGGGTATTCGGGAAATCCAGAAACACAAGCGGTTCGAGAGATTCAACTGGGAGGGGCTGGAGAAACACACCCTGACGGCCCCAATTGCACCAAATGTTATTCACCTGCAACACTCGTATATTGCTCAATAAGCACAACCAAATACCTTAGTATTGTTAATCTGTATAAATAATGGCAGTAACTGTGATGCCCTTGAATTAAGTGATTAGCATCTTTGTCTGACTATTTTAAATGTGATGTTATTTAAAAAGGTATATTACTGTTGTTTCTACAAAACCTAAGCGGGTTTTCACGTGTATTTAGTGTATCAGACTCTTCCATTGTTACTTAGTGATTTCTCAAATCCGGTGTATATATATTTGTTTTTTAAATATATATTAACAGCCAGTTCGGAACAATATTTACGCCTTTCATACTCATTTGTTATTAATAGTATTAAATGCGAATTTTAACAAATATTAGTCACCGTATGTCTTTTTGGCGATAACAATTATTGCTCTGTACATGTATAACCAAATATTGTATTTTATTCATAAAGATCAAGAACACATCAGACACATCAAATTTCGATGACTACCCGGATGACGAGGACACCCCGCCGCCAGACGACCTCTCTGGTTGGGATAGGGACTTCTGAACACGTGGATTATCACTTGACCAATTTAGGACCTACGGTGTAATACTCGGGTGGTACTTCCTGTATAAGGGAACACGGAGCTCGTAAATCACACCCAACATGTGCGTTAAACGAATTAAGTGACATCTAGAAAAGTTATGCTCTACTTGAAAATGCATAATTGTGTTATTTGATCTATTGCAAAAAAGACGTATGTTAACGTTTGAAACGCAAATATTCATTTGAAGTAATCATATATTGTGAATCACAATTGACTTTGTTTATATAATCAAACAGACAACAGATAGTAATTCATTTGTTGAGGTAGTTATCACTCGAACGATAAGGAAATACCAAATTACAAATAGTTGTATCAAAAGTAAAAAATGAAATCAGTTTAAATAAAATATAATTTTACTTCCGGGCAAGTATTACATAAACACACATAGAATGATGCGTAAGTAGCTCGTATATTATGTTCATGCACGTGCGACTAGTGGTGTTGTCATCGTGTCATGTTGGCTGCCCGAGAGTGAGCGAGAATATGAACACACAATGACTATCTAGGGTATGTTCTTTGGCCGTTCAGTGTGTCGGATTGAGATCATGTTTGCATTTTCTCAAATTAACAAAAGAAAACTGAAGTGCCTTCATTGTGTAATAAATTCATATATTTTTATTGTTAACTTGTAAAATTTATGCAATCATTCAACATTATATTCATAACAATCATTGTGTATGTTATTACAGTATTTTTTCTTGTTGTTACATTAGTTAGTTCATGCTATTTCTTTGAGGTGGATTCTCATAGTGTTGCCAGTAGAAGGTGGCAAACGATGTCAACTATTGACTTATATTGGAACTTGTATTAAAATAACTGTAATGTTCATGTCGTTTGTCGTAGCATATTGTTATATTTTTATGACATTGTTATATCGTTGTACAGTTTTTATAACTTGATCAACAACGTCATATCAGCTTAATAGTTCGTACGGTAGTTTTCATCGTACAATTATTGTTACGCTAGTGGATTTTATACTGATACATATTTGGTGAAAATAAAAAAAAGAAATTGATAATCTCTCTGGCTAATCTCTTTGTTTATTTTTGCAATACAATCAAACTAAGTATGCTGTCTGAGAAACAAAGCATGTTTAGTTTATAATGCACAATTATTATTTACCTGTAAATATCTGAAGATAATCTATAATCTTAGAGTAGATGGCTTTTGATGATTTTATGGGACAAAACATGCGACATAGGATAAAACAGCAGTACACATTTTAGTCTTTTGATACAACGAACATTTTTCGAAAATGTCGCACTTGTTAGCTTACATAACCATTTTTTATCGCAATTTTTTAACCGAGTATATAGGATCTTACTACTGTTTTGTTTCAAAAGAAATAACACGCTGATAAAGTTACCAAAAGTAAAGCTGTATTAAGTTTCAGATATTTTTTTCCAGTAAACTACAGTCGATTAATGTCATGTAACCTGTTTTACCTTATATTTATAACTACCTTCTGTTTGCTTTGCTTGTCAGTTTTTAATGTGTGTTTGTGTGTTTTATTGTGAGGAAGCTGCTGATCAGTTCACTTCGAATCTGATTCGAGCTGATATTTCGCTTTTATATATTTTCTTAGCGGTCCCACATTTTGTGTTTCTTTTCTTCTCTTTTTAAGCCCGCAAATTTTTATGGCAGTTTTTAGATCTACGTATATATCCAGACCAGCGGCTTCCTGCACAACTTTTTAAATAATATAAGGACCAGTGAATGCAATACTTTGCTTTTTTAAATAATTTGTCTGCATGCTAGCATATCTATTAACTTAAATTAATATTGCTATATTTTTATTCCATATTTAGCTGCTTTATATGTGTAACCTATATACACTTGCTTATATAGTCGGTTCAAAAGCCTTAATGGCTTATGTTGTATGTATATGTCTTGCCGACTCAAAATAAATCTTATCTTATCTTATCTTATATGCATTAAGCCCGGTTTTTAATTCAGACCAGCCGATCGCGAATATCAGGAAGACGTGGTGTAGAATCGACGTTAGTGGCTGCTGCAAAAATTGGACATAACATATAAATGATCACCAAAGACACGTTAAGCTTATTATGCAATAAATGAGATACACCATCATGGAATGGACCGTGCTAGAAATCAGAATAAACCGTGCTAATACTATCAAAAGGGAATCAAAATAAACCATGCCAATACAGGTAATTGGTTATTAATTCACAACAAATACGAACAAATGAAAGTTCCAACTACGACACTAACTGGCTTTATAATGTACCGCAGCAAAATAACATACACGTGACCGGGTTACTTACGAAAATCGCAGTAAATACTATCGACATATTCAACTTACTAATATAATATAATAATATCATATACTATAGTATAGAAATAGCATTACGGTTGTGAGTTAATTTCGATTTGAATGTACAACTACGCTTTAAAACACAGTAAAACCAAATGCATCAGAGACATTTTGCGCATTTATGTAACATTAACATTTAATATATTTTATTATAGACAAAATAGCGACCATATATGTACTTATACAATTAACATATGCATTAACATTCGAACTCACACCATGCCGCCGTATGGTGTTCCTTTTATGCAAACAACGACATAATCACAAGATGCATTCAGACGCAATCTTGCAATAGTTTCATTTTCAAGGAACGATAAGGTCACGATTTTGCTGACATATCTACGGCTCGATCAAGATTTTCATTCGATATGTCTGCATTCCACCATTACTCTCAAAACCTACCTTCTTCGATGAAGCATATATAAACCGATGCAGCTGCAGCATAGAATAGCATTTAGGGACGACGATATTTACCCAAGTAATACTTTAGTGAACAGATTTGACAACATGCTATTGTATTTTATGACATATGATACGCGCCTTAACACGAAATCATGTACACAAATATACATTTTTCATTGAATGAAATCATTATTGTTTTCATAAATGAAAAGCTCTATCCAAGTCATATCTTAGTGAACAGTGTGGCCAACATTTCATTATACCTTTATGACAATCACTCCATCAGGTCAGTAAATGGATGATGTTGTTAAACATTAATATGAGTATATTTGCTACCTAATACACGGACACACGCTTGTTTTAATACCATAAATGCACTGAATGTTCAGAATGTTATAAACGTTTAGTTCCATCTATTTGAATCTCGATATAATAACATAGTAACACATTGGCAATATTATTGTGTCCACGTTGTGCATTCAAATTTTGGGTGTTTGTTATTATGTAACTGTCCAAGTTGCTTGTTACGATAAATTAACTTTTATGTGATGGCGTAGTACCACGAAAATGGTTTCATCCTTGAGCGCAAGAGTTCCGTGTTGAATCTCAAATTCTTGTGATTTGCTCTTTCACAACAACATTAAGTACTGGTTCTTCCCAGGAAACTCATTCCGCAGTTTTCTAAATTTGCCTTAGGCTTTCAATGCAATTAATTATTAGTTTATAAATATGGTATATATCTCATGTGATGACATATACATGTAGTCTGTAATTAAACAAGATTTCACAATATGTTTCCGCATACGCAGGTATCTCAGGGTCTCTTAACATATATATTTTGAATGTATCCACGCAATACACATTTAAGCAGCACATTTTGTCATTTAACATTATGGATACAAGTGATTAAGTTGCGCAGTACTGACAGTATGTTGTCAAGCACTGCAAGTAACGTGTCCTGCAACACAAGTTAGTTGTCTGTCACTTGCATGTCAGTTTTCCGTAACTTAAAAGACCTAACTTAAAAGACATCTGTCTTACACTGAGAAACAGTTGTCTGCCAATTAACGTCAGTATACATTATTTTGCACTAAGTTAACGTTGTCCGGCACTGCGAGTCAGTTCTGACAATGGACAGCAGTTGTTTGCCACTGCGAGTCTATTGACCTACACTGAAAGCCATTAGATTTAGTGGGTCGGTTTCTTTCCATTTATTTGCCAGAAAAAAATTATTCCTTGTTGGAGACTGAAATGGAGCTTTCTTCGCATTCAAATATCGGGTGTTTTAAGTACTTGCAAATTGGAATGTAAAATGGACTTGTTCACAGATCTTGGCATGTTTTGAAGTTTGTCATTAAATGCTTTTAATTGATAAATATGAAAATCAGAACTAAAGACCTACAATATAAAAAGAAGAATAACAGTAAAAAAAAAGACAAAAAAGACAAAAAACAATTAACCACACCAGGGCTCGAACCACTGACCCATGGAGTAAAAGCCAAGCGCCGAAACCACTGAGCCATCCGTATTCACGTGTGAATGTGTGTTTTTCAGAGTTTATGTTCGGGTGGTCGTTGAGTCTTTACGACTACATTATGTGCGGACCTGACCATCCGTCTTCACATGGTTGCCATTTATGTTATACTTTGTATAACCACATGTTCTTACCAAATATAACGTTAACACAAGAAATCGATATTTTTAGATCGTTTCGCGTCTGAGACGCATTATAACTTTATCAATTTCTAACGATGATTTTTCGTAAACGAAAGTGTATTTTCAGTATAAGTCTTCGGCATTAGTGTTATTTCGCACACTGATGTACATTGTTCATTTTTTCTTGAATCTGTGACAAAAAGTTCTACATAAACTGTGAACAAGTTCCTTTAAAGTATTTTGTCTGAATGTAGGCTATTCGTCTCAACAACGAAACAATTCAGAAATTACTATACTTAGGGCCATGTAGTGTTGTGTGCTGATCATGAATAACTCGAATGCATATAACACATACTGGCCCATTACAAATGTTTAATTAGGTATTTAAACGTTCGAATTGACATTGCTATTGGTGCTAGATCCCATAATTCCCATAATTAAATCGCTGTCACCCCGCTCGCTTATTGAAATGCGCGCGCAAGCTGGGAACAGGGATTTAATTATGGGTAATGACGCACTTCCGTTGCTTGAGAAAATGTCGAGTGGCTTACCTTGTCAATATCTATATACATAGTCGAACTATCTTTTTTTTAAGAAGACGTTTTGTCGGAAGATTTTTATTGATTTAGTTTGTGTATGCATTATAATAAACAACGGGTAACTAAAATTGCGTCAAAACGGATAGTCGATCATTGAGTCATTGCCATTGAGCGCCTGTGACTTTAACAGTCTTATATACATTAATGTATAAGAGTAGTATTTAAATGCATTCAACATTATTAACATAAAAAGGCATTTGAAGTTTTAGCTATAGATTACTAACGTGAATATTCTTTCTGATGAAACGTACATGTATATTTTAAGCGGAGATGCTTTACTTAACCAGTTTTTAAATAATCGATCGCATTTAAATATCTTACATATAACACTCCTTCCGGTTACACAACACCCTTTGTTTGTCGGACAAAATGGCGCCGTTAAAGCTGTAACTGATTGGCTGCTCAGTTGTCATCCTGCATTGCATCTGTGTGTGCCTAGAGGTTCGTTTGACGACACAACCACGCGTTTCTACACGGGCTGAATACCGGAGACGTACACAAACATAGACAGCATGGGAGTCGTTTACCAATACTGTTGTCGTTAAAGGTTTTATGATTGATTAATAACCATACTTTATAGCATTTTTCTTCGATATCCAACATAAAAATTGTTCTTAAAGTCCGTAAGAAACACGAGAAAATGGGTTTTTAATAAAGAGAATTATTTCGTAATAATAAACATGTGTCCCGGAACGAGTTTTTCAATCCGGAAGCTTATTGCGTTATGTTAGGCTGCGTTCCACTTTCAACGTGACTTCTTTAACTTGTGAGTTTGTAGTTACAAAATTGGCTCTGAATGTTAATTATGTTAATTGATGCATATTTAACACTTAACAACTGCAAAATGTGGAACATATATTTGTAACTACTGTTTTTGATAGAACAATAACTTTCGGATGTAAGAAAAAAAAGTAGAATCGTTCTGGAATAGTCCTCGATAAAAACGATGTAATTAAAAATTGATTCTTTTTAGATGGCCTTTAGCATTAACAAACTAATTTTTAATGTGATTTATTTTAGCTCATTTTAAATTAAGGCGTGGATTGAGGCGGAAAATAGCTATGTGTAGGACGTTAACGTTTACGAGGAGTAAACCTTCAAATCTCAGTTAGTTGGGTTTAACTTTAAACTCCATACTTGAATGCGACACGCATGCACAGGCAATAATGGCTTGCTTGGTTCATTGATATTGAAAGCATTGATCCATCCATCCGATTGGATTGTCCGGATCCATAAATTTAGATCAGTATTAAGGAAAAGTCCTATATACACATACCATATAAAAAAATATAACCGGATCATGGTAATCGATGCATGTTCTATATCAAATATAATGATGGTAAAAATCTTTAAGGTATACGATTTATAGGAACTTACATGTGAATAAATATAAGAACTGTATTTAGCCAACTCATATTGCCTAAGTGTATGTCATTAACGGGTTCTATAAGGTTTGTGTATGTGTTTTTCTCGTGCAGCGTATGAGATTTTAGATGGCCCTGTTTGTGCAATATATGGTTAATAGATATTATTATTATACTATTATGGAACACATGTTTGCGTCCGAACTTTGTCTATTAAGTGTTGAATTTTCTCGCTGAAAATATAAATAAAACTCATTGAACAATGCCTATCGAGACACCTTGTTTTTGAACAAAGTTATTATAACATGCCTTATGTTCATACGACTTTACTTGTGTATATCGTTTTATCAAAGTTTTAAATACATGTATACATAACATTCTACGGAATTTATCACCGCTTTTATTTCTCGGGATATACCAAAGGAGTGAATATAATTCGGTCTATAGAGTATCCAGGGAATCCAGTAACACAAGTGGTAAGAGGGATTCAACTGGGCGGGTTTGAAGAAATGCATCTTGACTGTATCCATTGCATCAAAGATATACACCTCTAACACCCGTCTATTTCTGCCGCAGCACAAACAAATATCCGGCCTTGTTTTAAAAATAAAAGTATATTCTCAGTGTCTATGTGTTTTTTAAATGCCGTGATTCTCATGTCATTCTGATGACGTGGGACAAATATAATAGCACAATTGCTTTGTGTGTTTTTTACGCTACTGTTGTGGCTTTAGTTTATGTTCCCATAATGTTAAATATATAGCAAAAACACCAATTTCATGCATTAATTAACGTAAACATAACGTCTAAACAACGCTAATTTAAAAAACTTCTACGAACTCAATGATTGCTTCGTCTTCACTCGATATCGCCATGGTTTTATTATCAATAAACTTTTGGCTAAGAATGCAAAATGAAAGGAAATATCTTCGTAAATCGCGTACTTGTTATCAGGCTGCGATTCTCTGGTTTGCGTCAAAAAAAAGATGGATTGTTTCCTGTTACAACAATTTAGTTTTATTGTGTAAATGAAGTCTTGCAACATAACATTACCCGATATATTTTACTGTTTTCTTTCTTCGGTTTTTTTGTCGTGAATAAATCGGTTAAAATGTATCGTTTATGTACTGCTCTTTTGTTAACCTTTTTTTTTAATTCGTTGACGGCGATTGCCTGCCTATTTTAACTTCTGTTTCTTTAAACATGTTGACCAATCGATTCGGTGTTTGCAGCTTTTTTTATATACGAATAATCCATATTAAGTAAAAGACAATATATCGTGGCACGATAAGCTAATTCATTTTACACGTGTGTACTTAAAGCTTTCAATAATTCAACTATAGTTATATGACTTAACTTATTTGTATTATTGTATTTTTTATTGAAGTGTTACGTCCTTCAAAAATCTACCAGAGGAAACCATCAGCAAGATCGCGGATGTACTAGAGGAGGTAAGAAAGCCACACTTGGTTACATTGATGCGTCCAGATCTTGCAGCGATTGATATGGCTCGCGTACTATTTCGATTGTTAATTATAATATTGCAACCGGTGCGGTGTTTGTTGCATTTCGCAAGTATGAAGGTCTTAGGTGGATCATTTTTATCTCCGAATTTATCTAGCTGATCCGTCATTAACACATTTACTATAATTTGCTGTTGTGCGTCAGTTCAAATGTGCAAATGACTTAGTGTGTATTAAGTGTAAATTTTTCGCAAATACCCGCTGGTGCCTAAATACGTAATATGTGCAATACGTGAGTTCTAATTCACATGTGACATCGCTCATCACTGCATGGGTTTGATTTTTAGTTGTTTGCGCTAGCGAGCAACTAATGTAGAGGGAGTTTTGCAAGCCAGTGGCTGCTTAACTACCCTAGGAACGATAACCACCGCATCTGTCAGTTTATAATTCACCACTCTTTAAACCCGCTGTTTACATTTAAATCACTTAGCGGTTTATCGAGTGCGTATGTAATCAATAGTGTTTAACAGCTTGTGCGACGACATTGGCAACAGGGCTTAATGCATGTCAAATAAGATTAGTCTGTGCACACTGATTAGCCTGTGCAATTGGCACATTTTGTCTAAGTTATCTCTTTAACATAAATATGAGGACAAAACAGTGCACACACATCTCGACCTGTGCTTTAAGACACACTCTTTATAAATTTGAATGGGTTGTGTTCATTTCAAACTTGCGATATAAAAAGCTATAACATAATTTTGAAAACTGAGTTGCCTCTAAGATTATGCAATAGCGAACAACTTCAGTGCCTTCAGCGCTTTGATTCTGTATGTGGTAAACCGCAAAGGTGTAAAGTGCCGTATGCAGTTCTCAATGCACAATTCTGTTGCACTAAATCATAGCCAATTAAAAAGCTAATTTCCATGCATAAATAATTTATTATTATATATTGAGTCCTCAATTGACCATGTGTTTAGCGTGCAAACTTTATTTACAAAAAAAAGAGAACGAATTAAGTTACAAATTAGTAAAATGATGTAAATAGATAACGAAATTTGGGCTTTTTCAGAACTTCCACCCGCTGAGAATGCGATATATATTGTAATCTTGTGTTTGGAATATGTCTCTAACCCATGTCTTAATAGTAGTGCAAACTGTCTCAAATAACTCGCATATTTATGGGGGTAACTGGTCTCCGATTGTAAACAGAGAGTTTCGCATACCAAAATGTTCGTAAGGCTCTGTAGATTGCGAAATAAAAAATCGTTTGGTTCAAAAGTGCTGGGGGGCTGAGAAATCCAAGATGGCGTCCAAGATGGCCGCCAAAATATAAGAAAAATACAATAAATGCAATAATACTTTTATTAGGTGGATTTTTGCATTGTTTATCATTTTAAAGTGTCATACATGTTACAGATAGCATTTTAATTGTGATTAAATTTCAACATTTTGTAAATTAAGAGTTCTTATACATTTTTTAAATAAAAAAATNTTTAGTTTTTTCAAGTTTTTTTTTGTTCAATTATGACAAAATTGCCGTTTGCAACTATCTTTCACGGTGATCCGTGAATTAATTTTAGATGTAAGATTATGGAACGTGATGCTATGGGGTATTAAACGCGGATAGATCATTTTAAGATAATCTTTTATTACGAATCTGCGCTTTTATGCGTACGATATCAACTGAATGACTTGTAAGCAATCGTCGAACAGTTATTAAATTTAAGATGGCAGATAAAGTTAATTACGTTTTACTTAATGTCAGAAGCAGAATATTTACAGGTGAACATTTGGATGTATAATACAATTAAACATCAAATGCTTAAAATTGAATAAGATAAGAATTAGTGTTGTATTTGAAATGAGCTCGCATCTAAAACAGATATTTTCAAAAGCATTTTAAGACAAATAAAGTTTGCATCTGAATGATTTTGTTATGAAGTTGGACATTTTTGAGTCGATTTGTAAAGTAAATTAAGTAATTGTATGCTAAGCATGCTTTATAATTACAATCATTACACTAAACGCATTTTGAACTTTGGTTACATATTTATCATATCCTTGTTTTCTAATGTATCGACGCAATTAGGTAACTACGTTTTTCAAACCATGTCTGACTGCATTTTGAGCATAGTAACAACAATAAAACGCGATCATAACAACACATGAACCGTCATAAACCATAAAGCAAAGGTGTTATGCATCGTGCTTAGTACCTCGATGCGATCTGTTATGATGTTTTATGCATGCTTTATACGCTAATAAAACCCATGAGAACAAGCGAAAACACTTCTTTGATCTTTTTCTTGTCTTTTTGTTCGCAAAATAGACATCAATAACAAACAAGGTTTAGTGTTATGCACCCAGGAACATACATATGCGGTCCGTTAATAGACACTTTAAAGAGCGTATGAACGTACATCGCCAAGTCATCATTTATGTTTGACCCTGACCGATTAGCAGATTTATTTCCGGAAACAGGTAACTGTTGGTTTACATCGATCACATGCCTGAGTCATTCGTAGCTTCAGCCGTAACCGACATTGACATCTGCTTATGCAGAGTGCGCGCGGCTTTCTGACAATCGCAAACCATATTTTTTTCTGTCGATACCAGTTTTTTTAATTCAAATAAACCAAACAAAATATTTATATTATGTTAGGAGTACATTAGCTTTGAATGTTTTCATACATTCTCTTGGGTACAATAAAACAAACGATTATAATTAGCCTGTAGGCAGAATGTCTCTGTGCAAGAGGATTCTGGCGCCTCGATATGCACCAGGTTTTCACAGGAATCAATCCGATAATAATCCCGTAAATTAACACCTGATAGATATACATTGATTGGAACCTGGAATGCATTCATGTGCATGATTTATGTTTACGGTTTATTGGAACATGCACACTATTTTACCCTGTGTATATTAGGAACAAGTCTTTAGATAGTCATCGTACCCCCATCGACCTTGAACCTTCTTTAATTGAATCAGTGCTCAGATATTGGTCCGTATTCATTGCAAGATGAGTGTATTCAGTGGGTATGCTAGATTATCTTTTAAATATGGTTGTAAGGCAATAATTAGCATTATAATCGATTACATCTGGTGTAGCACGTGATTAATTCACACGTTTAACATGGTTTACCACGATCGAAGTTATATACTACATATATATACATGTAATGCTTATACAATAGTTTGCATATTCATAATTCATGGAATGCATAAACCCCATACTGTTTGAAAACGTTTTAAAATAATGTAATGGACAATACAATATAGTAATATTTACTGAAACAATGATGCCAAGAAGTGTGCCTAGATTAAGCATGTTTTCCCCAAATGAGTCCGCGTTCCTACCTAAAAAGATAATCGTTTCCATCCGGTGTAGTGCTATCCAATCCGGGTTGACCTATGTACACTTCTTTTAATTGACCTTCAGGTGAACTCCTATTTGCCAGCATTTCCTGGAATATATTATGGACACTAATTGAACAAGACATCACCTATTTGATAAGACGTTATTAATTTCCCGAAAATTTTCATCCATCATATCATCTGATAGCAGTTATATATTGCAATTTGGTCCAAAAGGCACGAACGTATTGACGTTATGGTCGAATCAATCATGCTAATAAAAAGCCGGTATCGCAGAGTCCACAGCCTGTGTATTGCAGAGCAGTTGCGCCAGGGCATTTTTTAGAAGCTCTACGGTGTGGTTTTCTATAAGCATTCGAAATAGGTCTGTTATAAGCTAACGAAGGTGGCAGGAGTATACATATGCCATTATGTCAATCTGCATATACTCATCTGTCGTTTATTGATATAATTACTGGATACATGAGATGGCTTGATGACCTTTTGTATTTCCAGTTTAACGTTATTGCTGTTAAGAATTGTGCATATAAGACACATTGAATTTTATGTTTCTTACGGTGAAATGTAAATGTCAATAGTTTCACAATATCCATATGCGTTGTGTGTTTGCGTAAGTAAAATTAATTTTAAACTTATACAAAAAAATGTTCACTGAAGATATTTGGTCACACTATAAAATAGCACGATATATCTAACGGCATGAAAATAAAGATGGGTTTTGATGATTTCAAACAAAGGTTAAAAACGCATGAACACAATCACAAATACATCGTTTCACATGACTTCAATTTCATTGCAAAAAATGGTTTTCACCAATTTATTATCATTCATTTCTATTAACTCTAAGCCATGCATAATAAGGCATGCAACAATGGTGCAGGCTTTATTGAGTAAATCTTGGGCGTTCACAAGTGCTTCAGTCGTTTCTATGTAGTATGATTATATTGACCACTTATATTAATAATAAAATACTGCATTCATCTAATGCACGAGATAATCATATCCTTGATATCTGCATCATTACGGTTTTATTGATGTTATTTAATTAATTACCCCTGGCGCTTATCCGATATAATAAGATGCATTTCAATTAAAAAAAGTGTGTTGTTAAGTGATTAAACACGTACTGAGACCGTTCTCAGAATCGATCTACAACGAGATACTGTTACATTGGATGGTGATAAGATTCGGCGCCTGACAAAACAATTGAGAAACCCCAACACGATATTAACAACTGTAAGCGATAACATTATTCTACCAACACCCTCGTTGAATGCTTTACTTGAGAATCACATTAATAACGATTACCAACTAATCATCTTGACCTACAAATCATTGTTATACAAGGTGGTTCTCTTGAAATGTACGGAAAATGGCTTAAAATCGTTATAAATAACTGCCGAAAATAAAATATGTACTTTGGTATCATAAAACGATGCTTAACGGTATGATATTGACCTAGATCTGGATAATTTCAAAATGTTATCTACCAATAGGTTTATATACGAACACCTTTTTGTCAGTTCCTATCTGTAACTAAGGCCTTAAATTATTTGAGGCGTGTTCCTTTTCATCTTCGTTTTTTTCTTATCATGTTTTAAAACTCCATAAAAATCTACCATTGCATGTAGTTCCTGATGTGAACAATTACGAAAATACAACAAAACACCACACTTTTGAATACTACTTATACAGGTATTGAATCCTTAAAGCGAATTTAAGAAATCTATACGAGCTGATGCATGTCGTTGTTTCATAGACACTCTTTATGTTCCGTTTCAGACTCACTTTAAGTTGTTCATGCATTTTCAGACACACTACAACAATGGCGAGTGCATCATTCGACAGGGAGCACGTGGCGACACATTCTTCATCATTTCCAAAGGAAAGGTAAGTGTTTCTAAACTGTATGTGTGTATTTCGANTTTTTTTTGTGGGGGGGGGGGGGGGGGGGGAGCCGGAGTACCCGGAAGAAACCCCACCTATACGGTATGGTGACGAACAACCAAACCCAAATGCTTCCGGGAGAGGGGATTGAACCCGGATCGCCTAGGTGAGAAGCGCGTGTACCAACCAGTGCGCTAACCTGACAGCATTTTCTGATTTTTAAAATTATATAAGAACATACTCACACTACGATGTGTTTGGATGGACCCAGGTGTGGCGTTGTGCTATGTTTGCTTTTTTTCTGTACCTTATTATCAGCCTCTTATGCTCTCCTTTGCTTATGTAATCGCAAATGTAGGTCAATGTTTATCTTGATTTATATATTCACCTGGATCTGGACCGTTAAAATATCCCCGACCATGTAGATAACGACCGATCCCAAGACGATAGACTCTTTCCCAGAGCAGTCTTTTGTCTTGTTCGTCGCTATCGGCTAATCAGTTAGTTGGTTTCAATGTCGATAATATTTATTTCTCTGACCGGGTTTTGTAACCGCTATAACCTTGTTAGCTTTTAAATTAAGATATCGGTAAATGTTTGTTTCGGCGAGTTGAAAAGAAAAAGAGTGATTGGTAAATATTTGTGTTCGAGTTGAAATTAATGTCTCGTGAAAATAAGCAATCATTCGCCGAAAAATGTGGCTTTAATGAGTGTTAAGATTTCCCCAATCGAAATACTAAATTGGATTAATGCATGCGATATAGACTTTTATTACATCTGCCTACCGTTCTCCTCTCGTTGCACATCATAATTAAGTGTAATAAAACCGAAAGTAATCATAATAAACCGCATAAAAATAGACTTAATGTTAATTTAACCGAATTATTATTGATAAGAGTGCACCGATTTGAATATTAAACCCAATAACGTTTTTTTCATCGCCTTTCTTCTGGTAGTATAGCTCAGAGTAGATTTGAGAATCTGTCTACCAGGTATTAATGTCATCCAATGTCAAGTTGGTATTTTAGAGTATATTTTAACCAATATCTTTTGTTTGTGTACTTATAATTATGCCTCGCTCTGTGAAAAGGGGGTTTATTGCATGTGCGTAGAGTGTCGTCCCAGATAAGCCTATGCAGTCCGCACAGGCTAATCAGGGACGACACTTTCCGCCGTAACTGGCTTTTTGCTAAGAATAGACTTTCATTAGACGAAACACATCATAACAGCGGAAAGTGTCGTCCCTGATAAGCCTGCGCGAACTTCACAGGCTAATCTGGAACGACACTTTACGCACATGCATTAAACCCCCGTTTTACAGAGTGTGGCTCATTTCAATGTAGGTGAAGGTACCAAGAGGACCTCCAAGGGGTCTGTGGACCAGTCTATACAATACCTACAGAGGGGCGAGTTCTTCGGGGAGAAAGCTCTTCAAGGGTAAGCAATTGATATATGGTATAAGATAGTTCGTGTTCATGTTTAGTTACATAAATTAATAATGATGATAATAATAATAATGGCAATAATATTAATACTAATACTACAACTACTACTACTAATAATAATAATTATAATAATAATAATAATAATAATAATAATAATAATAATAATAATAATAAAGGGGTGGACTGTCTGGTTCAATACCGAGAGTACGTAGATGGCTTATTTCAAACCTTGACTAAGATATAATTCACACGTATTGCAATATATTTTACGTATGTTTCATCACAAACATGTTCTTGTTTTCAAATTATTTATGCGAACACGATATATCAAAAGTTCTTTTATTATGATAATGCAAGTACATTTTCGTATGTAATGTAACACACATAAATTAAACATTTTTTTCATTAAGCATAACGGGTTTCTACAAATATCCTTAAATAATCAAAAAAATGGAAATCGCCGATTCCTCATATACCGCTATAATAACAACGAGGCATTTAATTCCTGTAATAGTACTGAATCGTCGAATACAGATTTCACCAACATTTCATCACCTCTGTACATATTGACCACGACATGCGAAAATGAATGGAATGCTTTATGCGGCCAGCCTATCTCCAGACCAGCCGGCGCATGCGCCGTCTCATTAGCGGAGAGGATAGCTCATGATCAGACTGCGCATGCGCCGTCTCATTAGCGGAGAGATTAGCTCATGATCAGACTGCGCGAATGTATATGGCATAAGACCAATTTCGCATGCCGCGGGTGATATTTGTAACAGTATGCCCCAAAACACACAATCTACCTACACATTTGTACATTTCATACAGCGGAGTTGCTTTTGTGATTAATTCTGCATGCCGAAACATTTGCAATTCATTGACATATAGGTCAAACACATATTCCCCAAAATATGTATACGTATTGATTGAAGAAAAATAATGTTGTTTTGTTTGATACAGTTTTGTTGTTAATTCTTTTTCAGATCCTACACTCAGCTGATCAGTAGCGTTGACAACTTACAGAGGACTTACGAGGACGAAGAAGTCGTAAACAAGTACGTGACGGCATACTTAATAACACGTAATTGACGTTAACGACGAGCACATGACGTAAATAATATAAATGTGTGAGATACTCGTTTGAAAACAATACGTATCGTTTGTAAAACCGATGTGGACAATTATGTTATAAGCTTCTCGCCTACATTAATATAACATATATTTACTACTCGGTAAATTACACAAGTGATATTAAGTGATCATATTTCGTTTTTACCTTGAACAAAAAACACAACTGGTTTATGCTTAAATTAAATAAGTGCACTGAAATCCTTTTGACACATCAATAAACTTTCAATATGTATGAAAAAGTATTATGCCTAAAAGACTCCAGTGCACTTACAGATTTTTGGCAATCATGAAATGGATATAAAGCATTCAGGCATACAGCAGATTTAGTGATTAACACTTAGTGCACATGGGTTCTGTCTGATAAACTATGATGTATAGATAATATGATTCCAGGGAATAGTGCAAATTGAAGAGCATTTGAATAACGTTTAAAAAGAGCAAAACAGTTGTTGTTATTTTTGTTAATGAAGTTATCACGTTGTGGTTCTTATCCCTCAATTTTATGAAATTTCATTTATGAAATTGATTTGAAAGAGCGTTTAAGAAACCGAAAAAAACATGACATATCAATTGTATATTATACATTTTGCAGTAAAGTTGTGTTTTGTTGCAATGTTAAGGCGGAGTTTGCTAAGTTAAAGCTGGGAGATCTCAGTATCGTTACCACGCTGGGTGTCGGCGACTTTGGGCGCGTTGAACTGGTACCTCGATATTCACGCCACTGTTAACATGATCATTACGTTTTGAGCCACCGGTCGTTTCCGTACGCACATAAGTATAATAACACATGTCCACAATAATTTGTGTTTGTTTGTTAAATTAGCCGCGTCGTGCGAGAATGGGCCTAATCTCATATAGCTTAAGACCCATTTTCGAATGATGTGGCTTCATTAGAATACGAAACGTGGCCTTTTTTGAAACTTCTAAGCATATTGTTGAAGGGACGGAAATAAAAATTAATGATGAAATTAAAGGATAAAAATATATGTAATCACCGTTTCGTTTGATTAGCTGCTTTTATATATAATAAAATGTAGATAAAACCGAAAAAATACATTGTTAAACATGCTTTGAAATCGAAACTCTTCCTGCGGTGAAAAAACGTTAAGGCTTTGAACTTTGCCCTCCATGTTTACATATTAAGAGTACTTCTTCGTTTCTGGGATCCGTTAGAATATATTTGTTTTAATTGCGGCGCCAATAATGGCTTGCTTTGAGTTTTGCAGTACTTACATATACGCGGTGTTTATCTTGAAGTCATTTGCGCCTTGCAGGCTTTGTCTTAAAAAAGCTAAACACGCGAGTTAAACCGTTTCTGGTTTCTGAGATTTTTTTTTTTAAACAAGTATTTTTTTTTGTAGAAACATCTCGTGAAGGTTGCGCGTGAGTCATTCAATCAGATCATGAGCTTTTGTTTATAGAAGAACATTTCAACTCCTGGACGTCTTTAAATAGACGATCGCATTTTTTATGAAAGCACTTGATTCACTGCGTGTGATAACTAGTTAGCGGATAGCTCTATATAAATACAAGAAACAAAAAAAACACTTTTTATCAATCAAGAAATTGTTGTTTGATAAAGCTGATTTATGATAATTTTAGATTTTATTAATTATATGTATTGCATTAGTTGAAATGTTGCAATGTATACGCAACTTGTATGATACGCGTAGATATAGTGTTCTCAGTGGAAAATATTTGTTCTTGTTTTACTGATCTTTCAAATACGTTTTGGCCCTTTGTGTTATGTTCATTTCATATGTATGAATGAAACACTACGCCGGAGAGTGCACTCTGAAAGTTGCATTGGTAAAGAAGTGACATACATATAGCTGTATCTAATGCATTTTGCATACTTAATACTTTTTATAAAATTATTTAACACGAGTTTTAACAATAAAAAAATGATTTGTTTGAAAGTTCTATAATGTAACATTGCCAACGCTTCCGGAAACATAAACATAAATTTACGTCATGTGAATCAGGTGCAAATCAACAATGACACAACCAGCCGGACGCTCACCTTGAAGATAATGCGGACGCATCACATCGCGGCAGCAGGAGCACATTATGAACGAGACGAAGATCGTGGCCCTTGCGGGGTCCGAGTTCATTGTCAAGTAAATAGATTATTACCTAGACGGGGTCCGAGTTCATTGTCAAGTTAATAGATTATTACCTAGACGGGGTCCGAGTTCATTGTTAAGTAAATAGATTATTACCTAGACGGGGTCCGAGTTCATTTTCAAGTAAACAGATTATTACCTAGACGGGGTCCGAGTTCATTGTCAAGTAAATAGATTGTTACCTAGACGGGGTCCCAGCTCATTGTCAAGTTAGTTGATCATGAACGATAAGAAGATCATCGGCGATGTGTGGTCCTAGTTAAGTGAAAGATAAGTCGAAAATGGCCGAGGCAAGACCCGAATCATGAGCGAGGTGATGTCTTAGTTCATTGTAATGTAATTAGATCATGGCCGGGGCAAGGTTCGAGTTCGTGATCAACTTATATTAAGGTTATATTAACTATTATGCTTTACTTTTAAAAAGTAAAATAAATGAAGTGGAAATGGCTACGTCATATTTTTAACGGTAACATGGTAATAGTGTTCTATGTATGTACTCTTATCAAGGCAGTATCCAATAATCATCGCCACAAAACTGAAATCTTAAAGATTGACATTAATATGCATGCATTAATTTACTGGTATATTTTTTGTTGTATTCACAATGAAAAGAAAACATTCTGTAATACGACTAAAGCAAGTTCCGTATACGAAATTTAAGCATTAGTATTCTTAGTATTAGTTTATGAGACAGAACCTTACGTTTCCAATATCTTATATATTGATACAAAATTCATTTATGCAGGCTGCATCAAACGTGCAAGGACAGGAAGTACCTGTATATGATGATGGAGGTTTGTCTGGGTGGGGAGCTGTGGACGGTGCTCAGAGACAAGTGAGTCACGTGCACGTCAATAAATAGCGGTCTTTTCGAGATTATGTATAAATTTCAAGATCTTACGCGCAGGTAAATTATTGTCAAAAGCGCCGAAACATTAATAAATCATCAGAGTTCAAAGTAAACGATGATTAGACAGTAAATATTGTGTACTTGTTTCTTATAGTGTTCTCCACTAAATCAAAGTATTTCGTATTAATAACATAAACCGAACGACAAAAGTACATTAGCTAATCACTTCTATGCCGTATATACCAACTTCAATCACCTCGGTATGTTTGGAATAGGACGTCTGCCCATTACTTAAACATTATCCAAGATCTATTAATACTTCAGCACTATATTCTGCGATCATCTATTAACCTGGTAAGACATTTCACAGCAGCTTCTGGAGCAAACATAATTAGAATTAAATTAGACGGTTGATTGAGACGGCCATACATCACGCGTTTGTGGGTCGGTTTAATTCCACTAATTTGTCAGCCGCAATTCGTTCCTCGTTGGAGACAGAAATGGAGCCTTCCACGCATTCAAATGTCGGTGTTTTCCATTTCTTGGAAATTTGCAATTCTAGCTATGTGTTTTGAATGCAGACAATTAATTTGATCTCTACCACGGAGCAGTTTAGAACTTGCTATAATGAGGAATTGTTGTTTGGCGTACTGATAACTAATACCACACATACACATCGCTCATAATGGTCCATTAAGAAGTTAAATTAAGAATTACAACGTGGTATAGACATTACTATTTGTGGAAAATCCGTACTGAAACAGTCTGACCGATATTGATGTAGCCGATTAAATTATAAATTAAGAAGGTATTTGATCTTGCTCTTGTTCTATCTATAGCTGACTAAAGCACACATTCTTTTTGATGAAACGCATATGTATATTTGGAGTCGAGATACTTTATCATTATCATTCAAATCATTATAATTATTCGTGTTAATCTAACGAAGTTGCTTGTTTTTTATAAATAATTTATCAAAGACAAGTTAGGGATGTGCGTTTTTATTTGACGGGTTTTCTACAAATAGATGCAAAACATTCTTCTGTCCTTCTAAGGTCTAATGATAAACGGTGATCAACCCCCATGGCACCGCTCAGTTTAAGAATGTCCACAGGCTGTCTGTCAACGTCGCGCCATCCTTTTCCCATCTGACATGAACTAATTACGTGCATTTCTTTGCGCTCAACCATTGCCGTACTCTCTCTGCAAAATAACATGTAGAATACCAATACATCACCGTATTTTTCTCAACGAGAATAATTTCATTAGTATTTTGGAATAAATGGCGGTGATAAAGTGGTAACTGATTTCTTCTGCTTGAACAAAGAGGTTCTTTTTACGACACGACCACGCGGTTCTACACAGGCTGCGTACTGGAGGCGTACACGTACCTACACAGCAAGGGCATCGTTTACAGAGACCTCAAACCCGAGAACCTACTGCTAGGCGCACACGCTACTGCAAGCTCGTAAGTGATATAGCGAAATAATGGAACTGCTTAATAGCTTATCAACATTTACCTGATAATTGTGACCTGTGTGAGCTTAAATTGTGCCATATGTTGTTCTTGTTTGGGCACGTGTTTAACGAGATAAATACAATATAAATTGGTTCATATTCGATAAGTATGTGTATACGGGTTGAACGATTTTACGGAAAAGTATTTTTGTTTAATTCCGCTTTGACACTAACTCTGCATCATATGATAACCGTTCGTATCCCGATACTATTTGACAGGGATGTAATACTGAGACCAGGAACCAGGCTAAATCTTTCGTATAATATGTGCATGCACTACCAGTTGTCTATTCACTACTTTAGAAAAAGAAAACGTTTACACACATTACATACATAACATACATTTTCATTAAAAAAAAACATAACATGAACATTTGATATTGGATTTGCAGCCTTTGAACGGTAAATTCAACGCATTATGGGTTAAAACCAGTTAAATGCATTCCGAACCTCACAATTAAAGGCTTGTTCATTATTTTGTTATATGCTGTACATTTTTTTGTTTAAAACACATTACCTGAGGAGATAATCAATCTAAATAACACCACGCTTATGTTGATGTCTGTCAAAGTTTTATTATTTGGTGCATAACTGTAATTATTGCATCGTTTTCTGGTATAAAACTTTAGAGTTATTTTTATATTATGTAATGAATACCAGAACATGTGTTTTTACTACAAAGAATTAGTCTTGAATCTCGTAATAATAAACATTGTATCCGGGAATTAAATTTTTCAATCCGGAAGCTTGTTGCGTAATATGTTGCGTTCTACTTTCAACGTGCCTGTCATAACTTATGAGCTTGTAGTTTACAAATTGGCTCTGAATGTTAAATATATTCGTTGATGCATATTTAATACTTAACACCTGTTAAATTCTGAACATATGTTCGTACCAACGGGCAATGTCAGAACGGTCAATTTCGGGTGTTAAATGTAAGAATAAATTGGCAGCATTTTTGAATTTTGATACAAACGATGCACTATAGTACACATTTTATATGACCAATAATATGTATACCAACATATTATTTAATCTGTTTTATTCAGGCACGTTTTGTTTCCATAAATACCAATTTGTAGAACGTTAACTTTGAAAAACAGTGAACTTCTAATCTTACTTTATTTGGTATTAAGTCCATAATTGAATTAATGACGAAAATAAAAACAATATAAAAGTAAGCAAAATGTTCAAATCAACCATATAATGAATACAGCTTCATTACACTATTGCTATGTGTCGCATGACCTCAGTATTATATGTGTTCGTTATGTATTCGTTCATTGCATGCAACTCAGTTTTGCGAACGATTTAAAACATAATGATTGTATAATATTTTTGAATTTAAAAAATATGTCAGTGTGAAACTATGTATACTTAAATGTAATATTTAGTTTTCTTATAACCTACGCGACAAACTCAGAGTGGTTACAAAAGTGAAACATATAAAACATATGGACCTATAATCTGATCTTATTTGAATTCAAAATCACACAGGTGGATTTTGGTTTCGCCAAGAAAGTGGGTCTCGGCCGCAAGACGTTGACCTTTTGTGGGACCCCTGAGTACGTGGCCCCGGAGGTTATCCTGTACCAGGGCCACGACATCACGGCTGACTACTGGTCGTTGGGGATACTTATGTTTGAATTGCTCACTGGGAGGTATGCATGCATGTGTTGGTTGTTGGAAACGCATATTTAAAGGAGTCTCGCTCTGTGAAAAGAGGGTTAAATGCATGTGCCTAAAGTGTCGTCCCAGATTAGCCTGTGCATTCCGCACAGGCTAATTAGGGACGACACTTTCCGCTCTATTATGATATTTTTCGTTTAAAGATATTTTCTTTATAGCAAAAATCCAATTTTTCGGATGCGACGATCAAAATAAAATGACTGAAGAAGTTGAACTGCATATATGATTAAGATTTGTGTGTTGGATATTTGAATTTGACTCGTGGTTAAAATGATCAGCTCATGTAAATTTATTCTGGTAATTTACTCGTCTCATAAATGCTGCCATGGAAATGTGCCGGATTTTTCGATTGTATATTCACTTATTGGTTGCATGTTTTAAAATAACCATTGATTGTGGTGTATTTAAACAAGAAACAGTAAAGAAATAATAAAAGCTTTATATTGTTATTTGTTGGAATAAAAACGTTGTGTGTAACACCACTTTTAGAAAAAAATCAATGAATATTAATTGTTTTATTTTACGATCTTTATATCATAATCCACGAAATATACGCATACGCATATCTCCGTCGTTTATCCGTTGCAGCCCTCCGTTTTCCGGTCAGGACCTCATGAAGACGTACAACCTGATTCTGAAGGGCATCGACACGATCGAGTTTCCCCGGAAGATCACCAAGAACGCCACAAACCTCATCAAGAAACTCTGCAGGTACGGGACGCGCATGCCCAGTCAATAATGGTGATCGTGGGTCTTATGGGTAAAAAACCCGGGAACCATGCGAGGAACAATTGGCTGTATTTGGTTAAAACACTATTTATTTAGTTCATTGAAAGTACATATAAGCTAAACAATACAAACATACATATTATTTTCGAACAATATACTAGGCAGGTAGAAATTGCAGTATTGCTTAACATAAAGGCTGTAAAATACAATCTGACAGAATTGAGAAGAAAGCTCGATGCTTATGCTATATCTCTTTTCTGTCTCTTTTTGGGTCATATACATCCTAACCCGTTTTTCGTAGTGTGTTTATTTATGGGTTCCATAATGCTCTGTTTATGTGTTATACTAGGATAGTGTTCGGTTATATATACGGTCCTATTTACCATTTGCATATGGTATAGATGTTCTATTATGCTTTACTGTTACCAGCGCTCTATTAAAACAGGGCGTATAGTGTCATCCAAGATTAGCCTGTGCAGTCCGCAATAGGGCGTATAGTGTCATCCCAGATTAGCCTGTGCAGTCCGCACATACGTAATGACACTTTTCGCCTAAACTGGATTTTTGCTAAGAAAATATCTACTTTTAACGAAAACATTATACAAGCGGAAAGTGTCGTCCCAGATTATCCTTAATCTGGGATGCTACTTAACCTGCATTAAGCCCGTTTCCAAAAGGCGAGGCTCGTCTGTAAGCGAGTGATGTTGGGTTGTACTTAAATGGCCGTTAATTAAGCGATTTCCTAGATAATTTTAGTTTGAAATGGTTAACATTGTTAATATCTTTATTTTGTAAAAAAAATAGTAATACATATTCACCATAACACGCATAAAGGCAATGTAAATATACTTCCACATTTGTAGTTATTGTTTAAATGAATTGACAAGATACATTAATAAATTAAATTTCACGCGATAATTTTTCTTGTAGGGATATTCCTACGGAGCGGCTAGGGTTCGGTCGAGGGGTATTCGGGAAATCCAGAAACACAAGTGGTTCGAGGGATTCAACTGGGATGGTCTGGAGAAACGAACCCTGACGGCCCCAATCGCACCAAAGTTTCTTCATCTACATCACTTGTATATTGTTTAACAGGAACAGCCAAATGCATATGTCTTGTCGGCATGTACAAGTAATGGCAGTTACTGTGATGCTCTTAATTTCAGTGACAAGAAGCTTAGTCTGAATGCATAACATGGGGTTTTATATTGATAAGTATATTACTGTTGTATTTACAAAACCAAAGCCGGATGGGTCACGTGTCTTAAAAGTATCAAACATTTCCATTTTAATTCTAACTCATATCCAGTGTCTGCATATATTTGTTTTTATAAATATACAATTACAGGCAGTTCGTAAAAATCTAATCGCATTTCCTACTTAATGTTTTATTAATAGCATTAAATGCGGAATTGTAACACATATAAGTCACCGTCCGTATATTTAGTTTTCATAACCATTTGTATCTTCTGAATGTGTGTACCATTATTTATAGTGATTGTATTGATACTTTCTGTGTTTAAAATCTCAAATTTTAAATCGAGTATATACGATCTTATTTCTGTGTTTTATCAAAAGAACTAAAACGCTGATAAAGTAAACGAAAGAAAAGTTTGATTCGATTTCAGATATTTTACTCCTGTACAGCAGAAAACTTCTTCATGTACACAAGGCGTGCAGTTTCGTGTAAACGACACAATTCTGGATTTGCAATAAAAAAGAGAAAACTTGTTCGTCAAATTTGTAACGAACAACTTTATGCCAATACATACACGTTGAGTCGTATTTGTTGCATAATCAAAATTGTGTCTATGTGTCGTATGAACGAATCTGCATAGAATAATGGACTTTTCCAAACAGTGTCTTCACACATCTTGTATACATGAAGCAATTTTCTGCTGTACAGAAGGCAATTATTTGGAATTGAATAAAACTTAACTTTTGTTTATTTTCTTGTGTTTATTCTCCTGAATATTTATTTTAGTTTTTTCTATTCATCAGCGTTTTATCTTTTTTGAAAACGTAATAAGATCGTATATACATGTACTCGCTTTAAATGAAATGAGTCGCTCATTGGGAAAACCGGGCTTGATGCATGAGCATACAGAATTGTCCCAGATAAGCCTTTGCAGTCAGCACAGGGTAACACGGGGGATGACACCTTCAGCTTAGACTGGGTTGTCGTTTAAAAGAGACTTCGTTTAAACGCAAATTCCATAAAAGCGAACGTGTCGTCCTTGGTAATCCCATGCCTGTGACACTTTACACGCGCATTAAACCCGGTTTTCCCAGAACGCGCCTGAAAAAAGACAAAACAAAAAGGTTAAATGTAACGCATCATTCTTTATGAGGCTAATTATAAAAAAAAACATGATACACGATACGTAAAGATCATAATACAAACCTTATTTAAGACAAACCGATCGCGACTATCAGAAAGACGTAGTGTAGAATCGACGTGTGTGGCTGCTGCAAATATTTGACAAAAATAAAAATGAACACCCAAAACACATAAACATAATTTATTATATACACCATTAGGTTTTAAAACTGTAAATTCAATTAGTTTCATTTTCGAAAACATGTGTTGTCACCGTGTTACTCCTGTTTCAAGAGCGTTCGATGATATAAAAGCTTTCACCTCAGAAGGACATCAGAAAAAAATATTCTTATACTAATAATTTACTAATAATTCACAAAAAATACGAACAAACGATAATTTCAACTTCGTCAGTAACTGACTCTAACTGACTTTATAATGTACCGCAGCAAAATTGAAAACAAGCACCGGGCTAAGAAAATCGCATTAAATAAAATTAACATATTCAACTAACCTATATAATATTTCGGTACTAACATTATAATCTTGTAAGGCATTGACATTCTGGTTGTGAGTTAATTTCGATTTGCATCTACAACTATGCTATAACAACACAGTAACACCAACATGTATCAGATAACGTCTGCGCATTTATTTAACATTAAAATGTTATATATTTTATTACAGACAAAATGACGACCATACAATGAACATATACTTTAAAATTCACTTAAAACTTACACCTTGCCGCCGTATTGTGTAACGTTTAAGCATACCCCTGCGAAATGTTTAAGAATGCTTTATGAACTATTCGAATTGTCTTCATGAACCATTAATGATGGTATTTCATGAAGACTTCATGAGAAACATATGAAGACAAAATGAGACTTATTCCTAAAAAGTTCATAAAACAAAGTTCATGAACTATTCATGAAGTGGAAAATGCATCAAATCTTCATGATATCATGCATCCTTAATGCAAATCAAAACTTCATGAAGAGTTCAAGAATTTTACACACCTAATATTCGTGAAGTATTCATGAAGTATAAACATTTAAGTTTTATTTATGAAACTGTACATATCTCTTATTCACGAAGAATTCATGAATTTATTGCTCAGTTGTTCACGAAACTTTACTTCATGAAGAGTTCATGCATTTTTTTGTTCAATATTTGAATGTCTAATTTTTAGTTCATGAGTATTTCATGAAGTTGAACAATTCATGAATATAATTATTCTTGAAACTTCATGAAAATTTACTTCTTGAAGTTTTCATGAAGTGAAACATCTACATTAGCCTTGTCAACAGACAAAAAGTCTGATCACTAAAAAAACTCAAACATCAAATACAGCACAGAACATAAATTAAGTTTAGGCATCTGATGGGATCAGGCTCCTCTGTACAAGCAACTTGTCACGTCTTTCACAAGGCTCTGTAGGTGTTTGATCACTTTGCTCTGAAATCATTTAGATAACAAATGTAGTCACAACTTAACTTAAACAAGAAGACTACATGACTACATGGTCTGATACGGTAATAATCTTTTTTTATTAAGTCAGTATTGAGTGAACTTATGATCGAAGTATTCAAACAAATTAAAACACATTTGATCACAACATTAGTATTTTCAAATTGAGAATGCTTCACTACATCAAACCATGTAAGTTTTCTGGTGGTGGATAGCACAATTTGACATTCAGCACTAAAACACATATACGAAGGCAATATTGTCAAGACACTGTTGCAGTTTTTAATGCTTTGAACGAATAAAACACTGGCTTTTATTAGTTTCTCGGGGATTAAAAAAATATTTTTTTAGACGACCAACATGCTACTGAGTTTCTGCTTTGCAGCATATTGTTCATCAGGTCAATCTCTTCGGAGGCATCTGATGTGATGAGGCTGCTCTTTACAGGCAACTTATCACAAGGCTCTGTAGGTGTTTGATCCCTTTGCTCTAAAATCATTTATAAAATGTGGTGAACACTAAACTTGAGCATTGTGTCATGCGATCCTGAACACATGTTTTAGTAATAAAATTTCACATTTGGAAATAATGGCTAGCCTGAGTAGTTACTCTAACAAACAATTAGCTTATGGTTTCGCGTTTGTTCATCTGATTCATTTTTTTTTAAATAAACTCACTCACCCCTGGCTAGTGCCCGAGTGTTAAATTGGATAAATGTGAACATTGTGTCCATGTTTCATTTATATCAGTTGAAAATTGTCATTTATTTATAGGAAGTGTTGATACATCAAACATGTGATTTCTAGGCAGTATCATTTTAGATTCACCTGGTAAAAAATACTTAAAATAACACTTATTAAATGGAGGCAAATGGAGTTTATTTAGTCTCATTCAAGTGTCCAACTCACATTCATTAATACTAAGGCCTGTACTTTTGCAATGCCTGTCTGTCACTGAGCATGCCTAGCAAACAATACCTACCTTGATTTTTTTCCGTATCTTTAGTTGCCTCGAAAGCATGCTTAGGCGGTAGCTTTGCTTGCTTTAAGACAAACTTCCTGTCATCTGTAATCAACGGTATATAAATGATTTAATATCATTATTAAACAAGAAATCATATTGCTGAAGTTTGTTGATTAATGAAAACTACTTTCAAAATCATGCTGAAGGTCAAATGTAAATTTTATGCTAAAATATACAGTTGTGAATTTAATTAAGCTTGTATATAACTGGTAACTTATAAAATTTATAATAATAAGTATTACTACTTTTTTACTTTAAATCAGAAAATGGCAAAAAACAAGCATTATTATTTACAAAAAAAACTGTTAACATGCGTTATCCGAACATATGGATGTCCAAACCTGTACTACACTGTATTTACCGGTACAACATATTTTTTAACGAAGATCAGGAAGAACCCTTATTTGAATATTGAATTATTTCAATAATTTGTGCTTTTTTATTAATGTACATCGTTCTAAACAGTAGCATGTGTACCCGTGGTATCGGCCCTCTTAATGAATACATCTTAATATTTTAAGTGAAAACATTTAAAAACATACCTGTTGTATGTGTCAATCTATAGTTAAACATATGTTCTAGGGCATAACAACAAACAACTGCATTAAAATCGGCAATGTTTTTACAAAATACTGGCTAGACTGAGCTCCCTGTAGTAATGTGTATCATGTACACAGAGTCTCATCATATCGGCCCTTCTGATATGTGATAAAGAATTATCAACCAGACTGTGAGAGAGTTCTGACAAATCTGCATTCGAAACACGGGTTAAGTAAGTCAACGTGTTATTGTGGGTCAAAGACTTGTTTTAATACAGCTATTATTGCAATTATTAAATGGTCCATTTGCTTGTCAAGAAGAATATGGGTTGTTTCGCTCCCATCCAGTTTCGCTCTTACTGAAAGGCGCGTATTAGTCGAACGGACGCAACTTTTTTTTCTGTTTTATAACTGGTTATCTTTTTTTTACACCACATAGAAACAAAGCTTATTGTTTGAAGATCACACCGCAAGTTAGTTAAGTGATTTCAGTATTTAAAAATGCTCAATGTTTACACTGAAAGTCTCATTGCATGCAACTTCCGAATGGGATTAAACACCTCTGACATGTGATGCTCACTTAAATAACTTCTTGAGGCCCTGGAATAGTTTATTATGAGACTTTATTCTGTCGATGACTACACATGTACAAGCAAACAAGACTTGGCAAAACATGAAATAATCTAAAATCATGTGAAATTAACATTAATAACATGCAACAGTAAAATGTCATTGGTCACCTTTACACCAAAGTATTATGGAATGCCTGTATAACTTATTAGGTAAATTACTGAAATTTTAAGAAAAGCATATTTCGAAAACATCATTACAGAAGAAAACAATTTACATAAAACAAAGAAACAAGTGTATTATAAATAATGTTGCCTTCCAGAAGTAGTTTCGCGCTTGGTAGTGTGGCTTCCACGTGAGGTAGTCGAATGGCCATGGTAACAAATTGGGAGGCAAAACAACTAGGGGGAGGAAACTCCTTGGGAGAGAAACAACCTGATACTGTACAGAAAATGGGGATTTTTTTTTTTTTAAACATGCTTATTTTTTTAAACCACAATCATTTGCTTCCGAATTAAGTGTATGTAATTATAAACCTGTTAATGAGTTAAGGAGTTTATATTTGTTTTCTTTTTGCTTCTTAAATATTCCTTCATATGTCTTTTTGCCAGGTCCACTGAAGCGTGTGATGAAACTGTATTTTGATGATAAAACATTTCCAGTGCCACGTTTTACTCACTATTGGAGACAGATTAAATGTAGAAAAAACTACACAGATATCTGACTCTAATACACATGGTAATTCGGGTTAGCTTTGACATTTTGTTATTGTATTAGTCTGTCTGTCTTCCACCTTCAACATTTACCTTTTAAGCACTGTACAGACCACATTTTTTGGCCAAATCTTCATGATTTTATACATTGATCTTAAATGAGGCCTTTTTATATGCTGATTTTTCAATGATGGTAATTGCATGATTCATATGGTATTTTTAATCAAGTTTACTATACATAACTTCCAAAGATATGCATGGAAATTAAGTAATAACCATAACAACAAGCTGATATAGTCACAATGTCTATACTTAATTATAATAAAGCTTCTTTAAAAACTACATTGCAACATATTGTTTATGCTTTTCAACAGAAAACTATTATTTGTTCGGCCTGAGCGTTGTGTGTAAAAGATTTGACACATTAGCCGTGCATAATATAATGTATACAACAATTTAATACTATCTCAGGCTGTTCATAATGCTTATCATAATGTTAAAAATTACAATTGTTTATAATTATGCAAAAACATAATGCTAAATGCTGTCTGTTTATTTTGTAGATATGGATCTGCCATCAACATCAACAGGTTATGAATATGATGAGCTAGACAGCAGCAACACAATGAGGGACTTTAGAGACAAAGTAGAGACATCTGAAAATCTTCAAAACTTTCAGCACTACGAGCTGCAGAATGTTACGAACACTTTTGCATCTACATCTAACATTGAAAATACTGCTTGATTGATATGGTCAATGCCGTACAATTTTGTACTTCAAAGGTACCCATGGGAGCAGAAAGCTGCCTCTCTTATATATATATATATAATCAATTATTTGTTCTGTAATGTACCAATGAAATACACATTTAAGCAGCACATTTTGTTTAACATTGTGGCTACCAAGTGATTAAGTTGCGAAGCACTGATAGAATGTTGCCAAGCACTGCAAGTAACGTGTCCAAGTCAGTTTTCCGTAACTTTAGAGACAACTGTCTGACACTGAGAAACAGTTGTTTGTCGCTTTCCATCTTTATCCACCATTCGCTTATCACTGCATGGTTTTTTCTTTATATGCATGTGGTTAACCGCAAAGGTGTAATGTGCGGCATGCAGTTCTCACTATCATAATTCTGTTGCACTAAATCATAGTAAATTATAAAGCTAATATCCATGCATAAATAATTTATAGTGGTTTATTATTATATATAGAATCCATGACTTACCATGTATTTAGCGGACAAACTGTATTAACAACAAAAACCGAATTCGGTTTAGTTCAATGATATAAATAAATAACAAATGGTGTTTTTTTCAGAACCTCCATCCATGGAGAATGCGATATATTGTAATATTGTGTTTGCTATATGTCTCTAACCCATGTCTAAAATTCAGTACAAATCAACATGCTTATCATCCTTGTATCTTTTTAGAACGAGGACTAAAATGGATGAACATTATAACCCTTTAGACCTTGCGTTAATGTGAAAGTGTTTCTCTATGATAAAGGGAGATCAAACTGATTATTGGAATATGTTTGTTTCCTTGTTTATAAATGTTTATAAATATCGGTTTTGACACTAGTTTGCGTTCTCGCCGATTGGCACAAAAGTAAACACCACAAGTACTCTGCTGTGATTCATGGAAAAGGCATAACAGCTCAGGGTTTTAGCAGTTTTCAAGTGCTTTATTTTATCGTTCAATTATGAACAAATTGCCGGTTGCAGTTATCATTCAACATGATCAATATCATTTATTCTAGCTGTACGATTATTGAACTTGATATAAGGGGGGATTAAATGCGGATAGATCATTTTAGATAATAATTTATGAAACTGCGCTTTTAAACATACGATATAAACTATGGGTAAACGAATTGTAAGCACTCGTCGAACTGTTATTAAATTATAGATTGCAGATAAAGTTAATAAAGATTTACTAAGCGCCAGAAGCATATTTTTTACAAGTGAACACTTTGGATGATTAATACAATTAAACATATAATGCTTAAAATGAAATAAGAATTAACGTTGTATTTGAAATGAGCACGCATTTAAAACAGATATTTCCAAAAGCGTTTAAAGACAAGAAAAATTTGCATCTGATTCTTTTTATGAAGCTGGATATTACATAAATTAAGTTTTTTTATGCAAAACATGCATTATAATAACAATCATACCACTATATGCATTCTGAACTTGGATACATATTTTTCATAACCTTGTTATGTAATGTTTCGACGAAATTAGGTTACTACGTTTTTCAAACCATGTCTAACTGCATTTTGAGATCAATAACAACAAAAGAGCGCGATCATAACAACACAAAAGCCGTCATAAATCATAAAGCCTTGATGTTATGCATCGTGCTTAGTTCCTCGATGCGATCTGTTATGATGCTGTATGCATGCTTTCTACGCTAATAAAACTCATGAGAACAAGCGAAAACATTTCTCTGATCTTTGTCTTGTGTTTTTGTTTGCTAAATAAACATCAATAAAAAACAAGGTTTAGTGTTATGCACCTAGGAACATACATATGCGGTCCGTAAATAGGCACTGTAAAGAGCGTATGAACGTACATCGCCAAATTATCATTTATGTTTGACCCTGACCAATTAGCAGATTAGATTTATTTCCGGAATCAGGAAACTGTTGGTTAACATCGATCACATGCGTGAGTCATTGGTAGCTTCAGCCGTAATCGACATTCACATCTGCTTATAACGAGAACGCGCGGCTTTCTGACAATCGCAAAGGATATTTATTTCTGTCTACGACCGATTTTTAATTCCAATAAACCAAACACAATAGTTATATTATGTAAGAAGTCGATTTACTTAAGATTCTTACATACATTATCTTGGGTACAATCGACAATAAACGATTATAATTAGCCTGTTGTCTCTGTGCAAGACGATTCTGGCGCCGCGATATGTAACAGGTTTTTACAGGAATCCAACGGATATTGGTTCCCGTAAATTAACACCTGGTATATATACGTGGGAACTGTGGAACCTGGGATGCATTCAGGATTTATTACAACACGCACACGTCATTATCCTGTGTATATAAAGAACAAGTCTTTCAAACGGTCATCATAACCCTTAAGCTTTGAACCTGCTTTTATTGAGTCAGTGATCAGATATCGGTCCGTATTAAGTGCAAGATGAATGCGTTCGGTGGGCATGTTGGAGTATCGTTTAATTATGTTTGAAAGGCAATAATAAGCATTAGTATCGATTGATTCTGGTGAACCACTAGGAAAGATCGACGTTTTCCGTCAATGCACTCGTTTAACATGGTATACCATGATCGAAGGCTATATACTTTATACATGCCTATTAAATATTGTGCATATTTATAATACATGGAATTGTGCATATTTATAATACATGGAATGCATAAAGAAGATATTGTTTGAAAATATATAAATATATTTATATTTACGTATACACGGATGCCAAGAAGTGTTCCCAGATTAAGTATGTTTTCCCCATATGAGCAATATCGTCCGCGTTCCTACCTAAGAAAATAATCGTTTCCATCAGGTATAGTGCTATCCTTGATCGACTCATGTTAACTTCTTTAAATTGACCTTCAGTTGAACTCGTACTTACCAGTATTTCCTGGAATATATTATGGAGACTAATTGGACAAGACATCACCTATTTGATAAGACGCTATTAATGCCCGGAAATTTTCATCTATCATATCATCAGATCAGTTATATATATATATAGATTATAAATCTGGGTTACGCAGTAACTCTTTCTATGCGATAATTGTCAAGTTCCTTTCACTGTAACTTTAAATTATCCAATAACTGTGCAACGGAGTATAGAACTCCTGGCGCGATCACCTTTTTAAGGGCTTAGAAGACAAAGCAACACACACGTCTTATCTAATAAAATCCTTCACTTTATTGATTGACGCCAACAGATGTTAAAAGACGTGCAGACGCCGAAGATGTTAAGACGTTAAGACTTGAAGACGGTTATCTACAATTAACAAAGTTACCTAGACATAATAAAACATTCAATCAGACGAATGCATTATATACAATACATGATTTAACAAAGGTCGTATAGGTCATGCTACAAACAATATCTCATGAATACATAATTATACATTCATACAGATCACACATATACAATCAATCAATTAACATATAACATTATGTGTGGTTTTCCTGCCCTTTACCAACAATCTAAGCTTACTTAAGATATCAAAACTTTACTGATAAAATATAAGGAAATACTATCGATAAGGAAAAAATAATTCTCTCATAAAACTGACAATTATGAGGTAACAAAAACATTACTTACTGCATATTGCTATCTTTAGTCCCCAAAAAGTGATTAACAGTCGTGCCGGACCCACTAGTTTCAGAGTCCACTAGCACATGAGTGACCAACCTACTTGTTTCAGGGTCCTAAGTACACTGAAGAGTTGGGCGACTTACAATAGAAATTCAAATAATTAATATGCATGAATTATAGGCCTGACCAATCGAAGTTCAACAATGACCCCTAAACATCAGATCTAATTATAACATTTGCCTTGTTTGGAGCATCCATGCTCACCTTGGAATGCCCTGTCTGTTGTTTATTCTAACAACAACAAAAACGATAGCAGGGGTTAAAGCTGGGTGAAACTGTCATTTTAATTAAAAACTATTGTCCTAGCAGACAGGGTTAGGTTAGGGTTCAACACAAGACGCCCAGTGATATGTCCACGCATGGAAGGTGGTTCCTGCAAGTCTTAGTCCCTCACATATATATATAGTTCAAGTTCGTTCAAAAGGCACGAACGTATTAACGTTATGGTCGAATCAATCATGCTTATAAATAGCCGGTACCGAAGAGTCCACAACCTGTGTATTGCAGAGCATTTGCACCAATAATTCGAAATAAGTATGTTATAATCGCTAACGAAGGTGGCAGAAGTATACAAATGTCATTATTTTGATCTGCATAATTATAATCATAAGTCTTATATTGATATAATTACTGGAGAAATGAGTTGGCTTGATTACCTTTTGTAGTTCCATTTTTACGTGTTATTGCTTTTTAGAATTCATGTAGGATAAATTATATTTTATGTTTCTTATGGTGATTAAGTTAATTGCAATAGTTTCAAAATATGAATATGCGTTGTTTGTTTTGTAAGCCAAAATCACTTTTTGGTTCTCAACAGGTTCTCTTAAATTATATTATATTTTTAACACTATAAAATAGCACGATAAATCTGCACGCAGCAAAATATTGATGGCCGTTTTTATGATTTCAAATAAAGATTAGAAACTCATAAACACAATCACGTATAGATTGTTTCAAATGACTTAAATTATTATAATTGCAGTTAATAGTTTTCACCGATTAAGTATAATTCATTTAACTGATTCTCATCCATGCATCATAATTCATTCAAGAATGGTGAAGGCTTTATCGCGTAAATCGTGTCCGTTAACAGCTGCGGTAGGCGGCTCTATGCAGTTTTATTATGTTGAACCCTTATATCAATATTAAACTAGTGCATTACTCTTATGCACGAGATAAGAATATCCTTGATATCTTCATCATTACAGTTTTATTGATAATATTTAAGCAATTACATCGGGCGCTTATCTGATATTGTAAGGTGGATCTGAATTTAAAAAGTGCCGTGTTGATTGATTAAACACGTTCTCAGAATCGTTATACAACGCAATACTGTTACAGTGGATGGTATTAAGTTCCGGCACCTGACAAAATAAGTTAAAAACTCCAACAGGATATTAACAACTGGTATCGATAACATTAAGCTACCCACACCCTCTTTCGATGTTTTACGTGAGAATCACATTAATAACGCCTGCCAACTTATCATCTTGACCTACAAATCATTGTTATACAAGGTGGTTCGTAACTAGCTCGAAATCGTTACAAATAATTACCGAAAATAAAATATGTACTTTGGTATCATAAAACGATGCTTAACGGTATGATATTGACCTAGATCTGGATAATTTCCTAACGTTATCTACCAGCAGGATAATAAACGAACACTTTTTGTCAGTTCATATCTGTTACTAACGACATAAATTATTACGGGCGTGTATCTTCGTTTTCTTATCGTGTTTTAAAACTCTTTAAAACATCAGACGAATGACATGTAGTCCCTGAAGCGAACACTCACGATACGCAAATACAACAAAACAACACACTTTGAATAATACTAATATAAGTATTGTATCCATAAAGCTAAATAAAGAAATATGTACGAGCTGCTGAATGTCGTTGTTGCACAGACAAACTTATTGTTCCATTAAAGACTCATTTTAAGTTGTGTATGTATTTTCAGACTCACTACAATAATGGCGAGTGCATCATTCGACAGGGAGCACGTGGTGACACATTCTTCATCATTTCCAAAGGAAAGGTAAGTGTTCCTTTACTGCGTGTGTGTATTTCGAAGTTGATGAGGTCCTTCCGCGCCTGAGGCTGAATTATGTGAGGACCCAGAGTTAGTTGCAATAATGTAACTATGGACTCCGTTAACACTACGTTTCGAGTTACAAGTCGAGAGGATACAAGCAATGGAGCAAAATCAAAATCTATAAAATAACATTTTCTCCGGCAATTAGAGTAAGGGTCACCCAAGAAAACAATTTGTATTCATTCCCAGACGAAAAAAATAAACAGTTAACGAGATAAAACATACTTTTATCGAAAATTAGATTTCCCAATAAAAACTCGGTCAAATTTCGGCCATGACAGTTACCGCGTGATCTCGCGAGATTTGAAAAAGAAATGTAGGAGGAGCTATGCCATATAAGGTAATCCTACTACGCATTTACGTAGGCCGCCATGTTGGCTTTATTGAAAAATACTACGATTTCCATATATGGGTTTCTGGCCTATTTTCTGATTGGCTGCCAAAAACTTATGCAAATAAGGTCAAACCGGAAATTCCCACGTTTTGTTGAAGATGGCGGACAATCTAGGCGAAATAACTCTGATCCTTTTTTTGGTTTTGGAAAAAGTGGAAATAACGCTTTAATTGGTATGTTTCATTAGAAATTTTTACTCGTATGAACTGGAAATTCTTTTTTGTCCTCAAATAGTTCAAGTTTAATGCTCTACACTGTAAGATAAGTCTTAAAATCATGCCGGTGTGATTCACTCCGGCACTTGCTCCATTGAAAAGACCTTTTCGTTTCATAACTGTCGCCGGACGTAGGACGAAGACAGTTATGTTTATCACAACTAGT
>VMBQ01000055.1:98023-121653 GCA_007657795.1 Dreissena rostriformis
GATGATGATGATGATGATGATGATGATGATGATGATGATGATCATGATCATGATGATGATGATGATGATGATGATGATGATGATGATGATGATGATGATGATGATGATGATGATGACGATGATGATGATGATAATGACGACAACGACGACGACGACGACGACGACGATGACGATGATGATGATGATGATGATGATGATGATTTCATACCTTAACTTTGATATAATTTACACATATTGCATTACATTTTATGCAAAAACATCATAATTGAAATTATTTATTTAAACAGAATATAATGAAAGCTCGTGTATAATGAGAAACCAGTATAGTTACGACGAAATGTTTAATTGCTGCAATGGTGAAAGTACTGAATTGTTGAATATGGATTTCAGCAGTACGAGTCTTTGTGCTTTAATTTCATACAAGCCGCGAAATGTGAAAACTGCTCCTATGTCATATTAGGCCAGCATAGCTCCAGAAAAGCCGGCGCACTCGCAGTCTCATTAGCGGACAGGATAGCTCCTGATCAGACTGCGCGAATGCGCAGGTAGGGATGGAGCTACGCTGCCCGCATATGGCATAGGACCCATTTCGCATGACGCGGGTCGAACGATTTGTTTCAACAATTGAAATCAGCATACGCCTGTGTTAATTGCATACAACAGTTTTGCTTTTGTGGTATGTTCTGTATTCTGAACCATTTACAATACACTTACATATAAAACATATATTCCCAAAATATTTATACATATTGGATTAAGGAAAAATAGTGATGTTTTGTTTTATTCATTACGTTTGTTAATTCTTTTTCAGATCCTACACGCAGCTGATCAGTAACGTTGACGACTTAAAGAGGACTTACGAGGACAAAGAAGTCGTTAACAAGTACGTGACGGCATACTGAACAATACGTTATTGGCCTTAACGACGAGCAAATGACGTAAATAATATTAATATGTGAGATACTCGTTTGAACAAATTACGTATCGTGTGTAAAACGGATGTGGACAATTCGGATATAAGCTTCTCGTCCACATTAATATAACATACATTAACAACTCGACACAGTACACAAATGCTATTTTTTTAATTGTCATGTTCGACATTGATCTGTGAGTGTATTTCAGAAGCCTTAATTACAAAACGAAGACATATGAAATATATTTGATACATTTCGAGTTAATGTTCTGTTGTTTTGCAGTGTTGAGGCGGAGTTTGCTAAGTTAAAGCTGGGAGAACTCAGCATCGTTGCCACATTGGGTGTCGGCGGCTTTGGGCGCGTGAACTGGTACGTCTACTATTTAAGTCACTGTTCATGTGATTATAACGAGTTGAGTCACCGGTCGTTACCGTTACCACATGAGTCTAGTTACACGTGTTCACACTCCTTGTGTGTGTTTTGGTAATTAAGCCGCGTCACGCGAGAATGGGTATAATGCAATATGCGGCCAGCGTATAGCTTAAGACCCATTTTAAAATGATGTTGCTCAGTAAGAATACGAACCGTTGCCTTATTTGAAACGTCATTGTAGAAGGGACAGAAATAACCTTTATTGATAAAGTTAAAGGAAAAGAAAAAAATATAACCGTTTCCTTTGATAAGCTGCTTTTATAGATAATAACATGGAGATAAAACCGGACCAACACATTTTGAAACATGCTTTGAAATCGAAACTCTTCCTGTGGAAATAAACCGTATGGCTTTGAACTTGTGCACTCCATGTTTACATATTGAGATTATGTCTTAGTTTCTGGGTTCCGTTAGAATGGCGGTTTATTTGTTTTTTTGTCGGCGCCTATAATGGCTTTGTTTGAGTATTGCAATTCTTATAATAACCCCGTGTTTATATTGAAGTCATTAGCGCCTTGCAGGCTTTGTCCTACAAACCTTAACACATGGCTTGGACCGTTTCTGTGTTTTTTTTCTTGTATTTTAAGTAAATCAATCTTGTGAGGGTTGCACGTGAGTCATACAGTCAGCTCTGCAGCTTTTGTTTAAAGAAGAACCTTTTCAAATCCTGGAAGTCTTTAAAAAGATGATCGCATATCTTATGAAAGAACTTAATTCACTGCGTGTTATACATATTTACCGGGCCGCGTTGGTATAAGTTCAAGATAAAACACATTTTTATCAAGCTTGATATTGTTGTTTAATGAAGCTGTTTATTGATGTTTGTAGATTGTATTTATGATTGTTATTGCAATATTATCAATGGGTTGAAATGTTTGAATGTATATACAACCTATATGATATCCATATCCACGTTGTCCTCAATGCGAAATACTTTTTTTTACTGATCTTTCAAATACGTTTTGCCACTAAATGTTATAATTATGTTAATATGTATGAAACGCTACGCCAGACTCTGACAATCCTTGGGAGCTGTGGTCTAATGTGGGAGCAGTGGTCTAATGGTAGGACGCTGGCTTAGGGATCGAGAGGTCCCGGGTTCGAATCCCGCCCTGACCACTGAAATTTCCTTGAGCAAGAAATTTATCCCACATCTGCTCCTCTCCACCCAGGTGTATAAATGGGTACCCGTGATCAGGGTAAAAAAATGTAAAGCGCCTTTGAACGTACATCTCGAGTATGAAAAGGGCGCTATATAAATGTGGTATAAAAAAAAAAAAAAAAANATCAACAACGACACCAGCCGGACGTTCGCCTTGAAGATAATGCGGAAGCATCACATCGTGGAGACGCGGCAACAGGAACACATCGTGATCGAGAAGAAGATCATGGCCTTGGCGGGGTCCGAGTTCATTGTCAAGTGAGTAGATCATGCACGATGAGGATATCAGCGAGGTTAGGTGAGGTCCGAATTCATTGTCAAGTGAGTAGATCATGCACGTTGAGAATATCAGCGAGGTTAGGTGAGGTCCGAGTTCATTGTCAAGTAAGTAGATCATACACGATGAGGATATCAGCGAGGTAAGGTGAGGTCCGAGTTCATTGTCAAGTAAGTAGATCATGCACGATGAGGATATCATCGAGGTTAGGTGAGGTCCGAGTTCATTGCCAAGTAAGCAGATCATGGCCAAGGCGGGATCTGAGTTAAGTGTGAAATAAGGCGAATAAGTCATGAACGAGACAAAGGTCATGGGCGAGACGAGATCCGTGTTCATGATCAATTAATTTAAAGGTTATATTTACTAATATGTTTTACTTGTTAAAAGTAAAATAAATGAAGTGGATAATCTTTCATCATATTTTTAACGTTAATATTTCAATAGCTTTCTATCTATGTAGTTTTCTATCTATCATCGTCACGAAATTGAATTCTTAATATTGACATTTATATTGCATGCATTTATTTGCACTTTCTTTCCTTATATTCACAATGAAAAACAAAATTCTGTAATACGACTATAGCATCAAGCCGAATACGAAATTTAAGCATAAGTATTCTTTGTATTAGTTTTCCTTACGTTTCCAATATCTTATATGTTTGTACAAAATTCATGTCTGCTGGCTGCACCGGACGTTCAAGGACAGGAAGTACCTGTATATGATGATAGAGGTGTGTCTTGGTGGGAAGTTGTGGACGGTGCTCAGAGACAAGTGAGTCACGTGCACGTCTATACATAGCGGTCTTTTCGAGATTATGTGTACATTTCAAGATCTTACGCGCAGATAAATTATTTTAAATAGCGCCGAAACAGTAATATATCATCAAAGTTCAAAGTAAACGATGATTAGACAGTAAATATTGTGTACTTGTTTCTTATAGGGTTCTCCACTAAATCTGCCCATTACTTAAACATTATCCAAGAAGACTACTAATACTTCAGCAGTTTATTTCGCGATCATCTATTAATCTGGTAAGACATTTCACGGCCGCTTCTGGAGCTAACATAATTAGAATTAAATTAGACGGTTGATTGAGACGGCCATACATCACGCGTTTGTTGGTCGGTTAAATTCCACTAATTTGTCGACAGCACTTAATTCCTCGTTGGAAACAGAAATGGAGCCTTCCACGCATTATTTGAATACGTGTTACCCATTTCATGAACGTTTGCAATTCTAGATATTTGGTTTTGAATGCAGACAAGTTCAGCTCTACCAAGGAGCTGTGTAGTGCTTGTTATAAATAGGAATTGTTTTTTGGCGTACTGATAACTAATACCACACATAAAAAAAGCTCATTATGGTCCATTAAAAGTTAAATTAAGTATGGACCTAACTATTTGAGAAAAATCCGTACTGGAACAGTCTGACCCATATTGATGTATGCGTTAAAATTATACATTAAGAAGGTATTTGTTCTTGCTCTTGTTCTAGCTATAGCTGACTGAAGCGCAAATTCTTTTTGATGAAACGCATATGTATATTTGGAGTCGAGGCACTTAATCATCATCATTCAGAACATGATTATTATTCATGTTCATCTTACGAAGTTGCTTTTTTATAAGTAATTTAACAAAGACAAAGTATGCAAGTGTGTTTGTTTTTATGGGGTTTTCTACACAAACATGCACACACTTTCTTCTGCGTGCGTATTAATAATTTTCAACGGTAATCAACCTACATGACGCCGATCAGTTTAAGAATGTTCGGGGTGTCTGTCAACGTCGCGCCGGATCGTGTTATAGTCCCATCTGACATGAACTTATAACGTCCATTGCTTTGTGCTCAACCATATGTATGGTTCTCAAAGAGAATAATTTCATAAGTTTGTTTGGAAAAATGACGATGTTAAGCGGTAACTGATTTCCTTATTAGTTTTCACCTAACATTTCTGCTGAATGCACACAGAGGTTTGTTTGACGACACGACCACGCGGTTCTACACAGGCTGCTTACTGGAGGCGTACACGTACCTACACAGCAAGGGCATCGTGTACAGGGACCTCAAACCAGAGAACCTTTTGCAAAACGCCCACGGCTACTGCAAGCTCGTAAGTTACATTCGGAAATAATGGAACTGTTTAACAGCTCATCAACATTAACCTGTTAATTATGACCTCTGTGAGCTTAAATTACACGATTATATTGTGTCCTATGCTGAATTTTTTGGACTGGTTTCACGTGAAGAATGTAAACGTAACAGTACGTTAGTGGGGTTGTATTTTATATATTTAACCCGATTCAAGGACGAACGCTTATGTATTCACAATAAAGGAACATAAATTTATCCGATGGATGTTATTCTGGCCCACACGAATAGTCCGACCAAATCCGTTGATAATCATAGCGGATTCTAAATTAAGGTAAAAAGTGACGTTTCCGATTGATAAGGATATATGGTGAAACCAGTATATATGCACGTGTAATGCGGCCATAGCTCATTCATGGGGCTGTCCGGTTAGCGCAGTGGTTGGCACACGCGCTTGTCACCTGGGCGACCCGAGCTAAATACCCGCTATAGGCGAATGTGAGTTTAGTTGGTGGTAACCATACTTGTCGCGAACTGCGATTAATTATATATTGGGTATGGATGCTGGATCTGATATCTGATATTGTTCGAGAGAGAGTTTGTTTGTTCAAGATTAAATGTGCTCTGTTGCTAGAGAGATGAAATTTTCGGCTGTGCTTATGGGCTGTTTATGTTGTGAATGTTGATAAGTGTGGGTCTGTTTGGTGATAGTGGACAAAATTGTAGCTTAATAACATGTGTCTGGAAAGAGTTTAGTTAGTTAGAATTTAGACTTTAAAGTAGTAACATGGAAACATCATTTATTGTGGATTTAAAGTTGAATTATTCAAAATAACATCTTTTCTGATATAATTAAATTAAAAAGTGAAATACACTTTACATCAAACTGTGTATTATTGTTGACTCCAATGTAGTGCGATCAATTAATTTACAGTCCGAAACATTATTAATTAAATACAAACTGGAATACAACGCTACATTGAATGCAACAATACTGGACAGGTTGAATTTAATCCGGGTATTCCGGCATCCCCCCACAGCACGAGACCACACCTACATCGAATACCGTTCAGTAAAAACAAAATAGCTGGAAATAACAGCTAGAATGCATAATTAGTCCTATCTTTCGTGAGTCTCGTGAGTAAATTATGTAGGAGTGCTGGGGCGCAGTCCGAGTCCATCGATAATGCATACTTAGGCGCGGAAGGACATCATAAACTTCGAAATAATAACGCCCATAGCTCATGCACTAGATAGCCAAATATAAGAAACGCAGAGCAAATAACTTATNTCTATCGCAACCTTTTTTTTTTTGGTGTTTTCACTTCATATACACTTATATTTGATGATGCAGCATCAACATACTAAAACAATATCCCGGAAAGAGAATAATAATGCATTTGAATATCAACCGTACTTTCGTTTTTGACGTAAATTTAGTAAGTTTAAAATCTGGGACTATTTACACTCCCGCTGAACTACGATACAATCAGAGGTGCGTCTGTACGACAATGAGATACGGCGTCATAACTACAACGGTTACGGCGTCTTTCCCACAGTTTGTTGACTATACGGGACGTTGTTAAAATAAATGGTAAATTACGGTAATTAATAGTTTTTGTAAGTGTATACGCCAATGTTAATTTAAATACGGATATTGTGCTCCTCTTTCTTAACTTGCGATATAATTTATTCCTATGTTTTCGATAAAATGGACGTTTTACAGACCTGTACAGACAACTCATAAAATAAAATAAAACGTGTAAGTTTAAAAAAAAAAGAATTTACCTGCGTAAACGCGTGTGTATGTCTATAACTGTCAAGACGCTGTTACCGTTGTAGTTATGACGCCTTATCGCGTTTTCGTACGGACGCACCTCTCATTCTAACGTAGTTCAGCGGGAGTGATATAAGCGGCAGTTTCGCTAGGCTAAACTTAGAGGACTGGGTCAGTCACGTACAATATTGAATATTATATATATTTTTTTTATAAACAACTGGGGTCAGTAACCACATTTTAACTAACTCTTTTTACCTGTTAATTCCTTTCAGCTCAATTCAACAGTGAAAAATGCGTCTTATATCACTTTAAATATAAATGTATTCATATTCGATAATTATTTGTATACGGAAAGATTTTTCAGGCAATTATGTATACAATTCCGCGTTGACTCTCACTATGATAACCGTTCGTATCCCGATACTACTTGCCAGACTTGTACGACTGAGACCACGAATGGATGAGATTGCGAATGTGTTATTTCGATAGTTGTATTAATATCAAATACACGGTGCACTATAATTACAATATAATTAATATATACCTATATATTTATGACATAAAATTAATTTAATCAAAACTGTCAACAAGAGGTACGGACGAGTTGTAAGAAGAAATAACACATAATCTGATCCACTGTTCCAACACAGAACGAGGTGTCTGTTATGCCTCTTGTTATCTGTAACGTCTGGACGGAAGCACCGCCTTTGAACGGTTAATTCATAGCACCATGGGTTAAAACCAGTAAAAAGCATTCCGAACCTCCCATTTGAAGCCTTGTTCATTATATTGTTATATGCTCCACATGTTTTTGTGTGCTTTCAATCACAGTACCATCGCAAAAGAACAATCTGAATAATATCACACTTCTGCAGTTGTCTGTCAAAGTTTTACGAGTTGGTGCATAGCTATATTTATTGTATTGTTCTCTGGTATAAAACATTAGAGTACTTTTTATATTATACCAGAAAATGTGTTTTTACTACAAAGAATTAGTCGGGAATCTCGTAAATTCGTAATAATAAACATTGTATCCGGGAATGAGTTTTCCAATCCGGAAGCTTAATGCGTAATAGGATGCGTTCAACTTTTAATGTGCCTGTCATATCTTGTGAGCTTGTAGTTTTCAAATTGGCTCTGAATGTTAAATATGTTCGTGGATGCGTATTTACCACATGCTAAATTCCGAACATATGTTCGTACAAACAGTCAGGGTTAGAACGGCCAATTTCGGATTTTTAAATGTACGCATAAATTGGCAGCGTGTTTGAATAGTACTTGATATAAACGATGTACACAGGCTAATCAGGGACGACACTTTGCGCAAATGCATTAAACCCCCTTTTCACAAAAGGCGACTCAAATAATTTATCTCTATGCGATGATCCAAACAAAATGATTAAAGAATGTGTACCAAATTTATGATTTAGATTGGTCTGATTGATATTTGAATGAGTTTTTTTATATCGCTGTGTTTGTGAGAACGGAATCTTTAATATGACGTAATCGGATTCAAGATTCAGTCGTCACAGAAGAAGTTTTTCGATTCCATTGTGCTCTATCTCCCACATTTTTACAAACGGGTGAATGCTGTACTGCACCATTTCCGGGACTTAGAGTAAAGTAATTCACGATTATTTATTTTTTTACCAGAATGCAGAAGAAGTTTTTCGATTCCATTTTGCTCTATCTTCCACATTTTTATAAACGTGTGAATGCTGTACTGCACCATCTCCGGGACTTAGAGCAAAGTATTTTTTTTTTTTTTTTTTTACCAGAATGCTCTATCTTCATACATAAAATTGCAAATAACATTAACATATAATTTACTAGAGTAAATATTTAATTATATTCATATTCGCCGTTTGCTGATAAACACTCTGGTAAATTTTTGTCCACATACGTGCATAAATACGTGAGAAAATAAAGGTTAAAGCTTTAAATGCGTTTTTCTCCAAAAAATGAAAATGGTAGTTTGAGCACTAAAGCAATCAAGCGACGTTTTGAATCGTGGTTAAAATGCTAGCATTCATCAGCTAATGTTATTTTATACTGGTACAATCTACTCTTCTCATAAATGCTGCCTTTGAAATGTACCGGCATTCACGTTTGTATCCTCACATATTGTCAAGAAAGCTGTGGCGTAGTGGATAAGGTGTCCGCCTAGCGATCGGGAGGTCACGGGTTCGATCCCCACATTGGGAGCGTTATTTCGATCTCCCTCAAAGACACCAAGTACTGGTTGTAGTCACAGGAAACGGTCTCGAGAGCGTTTCAAATAAGCTTTCGATGCAATCGAGCTAAAAATAAATAGGTTTAAACTAACCGATGTGCGTTGTACTACGTTTAGCCATAATTTAATCAATATTAACATTACTTTAACGATTTTTTCAATCGTAATCCAAATTTTAAATATACTCACCCCCTGTCGAGTGGCCGTTTCAGCCCTCCGTTTTCCGGTCAGGACCCCATGAAGACGTGCAACCTGATTCTGAAGGGCATCGATACCATCGATACCGGAAGATCACCAAGAACGCCATCAACCTCATCAAAAAACTATGCAGGTACTCGACGCGCATGTCCAGTCAATAAATGCGATAGCAGGTCTTATGGGTAATAAAATCGGGAGCCATGCGATGATATATTGGCAGTATTTGGGTCATATAAAGCCTAACCCTTTTTTACGTAAGTTGGTCATATATGAGTTCCATAATGCTCTGTAAATGGATTAAACTAGGATAGTTTTTGGGTCTATATATGGTCATATTTACCATATTCATATGGTATAGATGTTATAGTAATCTTTACGTATGGTATATCTGTAAGCAGCGCTCTGGGAAAACGGGGCGTAAAGTGTCATCCCAGATTCGCACAGGCTAATAAGGGATGACACTTTTCGCTTACAATGGATTTTTGCTAAGAAAATACCTACATTAAACGAAAACATACAAGCGGAAAGTGTTGTCCCAGATTATACCTAATCTGAGATGACACTTAGCCTACATGCATTAAGCCCCGTTTGAAAAGAACGTGGCTCGTCTATATAGTAAGCGTCTGAACGTTGTTTATTAAGAGTTTAATTTCCCTGCTGAAGCACAGCATCTGAACTGAAATGGCGAGAGAAGCCGTAATGGACATTTGCAGAACGTTAGGAGTGATGTTGGGTTCTATTTAAATGACCGTTAATCAAGCGATTTCCTAGATAATTTGAGTTTTAAATGTTGACATTGTTAATATCTTGTTTTTTAAGTTAAAATAAAGTAATAAATGATATATTCATCATAAAACGCATAGAGGTCCAATGCATACACGTTCATATGTGTTTTTATTGTTTAAATGATTTTTTTAATACATATATACCGTTTATTCCACGAGATAAATTTTCTCGTAGGGGCATTCCTACAGAGCGGTTAGGACTCGGTCTAGGGGGTATTCGGGAAATCCAGAAACACAAGTGGTTCGAGGATTCAACTGGGAGGGGCTGAAGAAACGCACTCTGACGGCCCCAATTGCACCAAAGGTATTTCACATGCGTCATTTGTGTATTGCTCATGAGATACAACCATGTATACATATGTCTTGTCGGCCTGTAAAATAATGTCAGTTACTGTGATGCTCTAAAATTCAGTGCCAAGCAGCTGTGTCTGAATTCTACAAATGGGATTTCATAGTAAAAGCCATATTACTGTTGTATTTACCTAACCTAAGCGGGATTGGTCACTGCTGCAAAGATTTAACATAGAATATAAATGTACACCCAAGTAACATAAGCATATTATAAAATAAATAAGACACACACCATTAGGTAATAAAACTGTAAATTCAATTAGTTTCATTTTCGAAAACATGTGGATCGCCGTATTATTCATGTTGCAAGCGCATTCAATGATATAAAACTTGATTAGGAAATCATAAAAAAGTACGCTTTACTAGTAATAAGTTTAAACCTATATATTTTAGCTCGATTGCATCGAAAGCCGTAGGCTTATATAAACGCTCTCGAGTCTGTTTCCTGAGACCAGTACTTGGTACCTGGTGTCTTTGGGGGAGAGAAAGGAACGCTCCCAGTGGGGTTCGAACCCATGATCTCCCGATCGATAGGCGGACACCATATCCACTACGCCACGGCGATTACTGGTAATTGGCTAATAATATCCAATAAATACGAGCTAACGATATTTTCAACTACGTCAGTAACTGGCTTTATAATGTACCGCAGCAAAATTACATACAAACAACTGGTTAAGAAAATTGCAAAAAATCCAATCGACATATTCAACAACAGAATTTAATACATTAATAACATATAATATTGAAAAGAACTGACATTCTGTGAGTTATTATATATATTAATTTTCGATTTCAATGTTAAACTATGCTATTAAACACAGTAACGCCAAAACATTATGGAAGTTCTACGCATTTATTTAAAATGAACATTTAATACATTTAAATTTTAACAAAATGGTGACCATACTTATACAATGAACATATACGTTAACAATCTAACTGAAATACCTTTCACGACACCATTATCAGATGCATTTAGACGCAATCATGCAATATTTTCATTTTCCAGGAACGATAATGTCACGATTTTTGTCGTTCGATGAAGTATAATAAATTGATGCAGCTGCAGCATAGAATATCAACAGGGACGTAAAGGTAAGCCCAAGTAAAACTTGGGTGAAAATATTTGACATGTTATTGTAGTTTTATGACAAACTGCATCATGTGAGATAATACATTGTATTGTCATTGATCGAAAATATCATTTTAGTAATATTTTGTATTGTCATTGATCAAAAACATGATTTTCAAAAAATGAAAAGTTCAATCCAAGTCATATCTTAGTGCACAATTTGGCCAACAATGTATTTTACCTTTGTGCCATTCACTGCATCGAGTCAGTAAATGGACGATTGTGTTAAATAATTATATGATTTAAGGTGCTACCTAATTAACGAGCAAAAGCTTTTATTTAAAACATAAATGTGCTGAATGTTCAAAGCGTTACACAATTTAAGTTCCATCTATTTGAATCTCGATTAAATAACATAGTAACACATTGACAATTGGTTCCATGTGGCTCATTCAGATTTTGAATCTTTGTTGGTATTTAAATGTCCAAGTTGTTTGTTAAGATAAATAAAATATGTGAAGGCTGTGGTATCATGAATATGGTTTTATCTTTAAGAGCAGGAGTTCCGGGCTAAAACCCAATTCTTGTGCTTTGATCTCACACAACAACACAAAGTACTTGTTCTACCCAGGAAACGCATTGGCTTTCAATGCAATGGATAATGGTTTTACACATAGGGTTTAGTTGAATTCTTTTAAATTAACATAAAATCTCCTGTGATTGCATATACATGTTGACTGTAACTCGACAAAACTTCACAATATGTTTCCGCATACGCAGGTATCTCAGTATATCTAAATATTTATACAAATTGTATTATTTTTTGTTATATACCCATGTTATACACATGTAGCAGAACATTTTTGCGTTTACCATTATCGATCCCAAGGGATTAAGTTGCGCAGCACTTCTAGTATATGGTCAAGTCCTGCAACGCAAATTAGTGGTCTGGCACTTGCAAGTCATTATCCGTATTTATTAAATGTCTGTAACTGAGAGCCAGTAGTCGGCCGGCCACTTAACGTCATAGTAATTCGTTTGACACTAAGAGAAAGTTGTTCGGCACTACGAGTCAGTCCTGGCAAAGGACAACAGTTGGTTTCCACTGAGAGTGTATTGCCCTCCACTGAAAACCATTTGATTGATACGGCCCTACATCACACGTTTGGGATTCTGTTATATTCCACTGTTTTGCCGGAAGCTATTTATTTCACGTTTGAGAAATGGAGCCTTCCACACATTCAAATATCGGTGTTTCACAGTTCTTGGAAATTAACAATATTAGCTATTGGTGGCTTAGTGTAGACAATTCGCTTCAACAAAGAAGAAGTTCAGTAATCGCTAATTTAGGACCATTTCATTTGGTGTGCTGATCCTTAATAACTCACATGCATATAACTCATAATGGTTTATTAAAAAGGTTAAAATAAGGTTTTAAAACTTTTGTATTGACATTGCTATTTGTGATAAATCCGTACGTTAACAAACTTTTCTACATAAATGTGTGTGTAGTATTAGCCGAGATGCTTTACTGAACCAGTCTTCAAATAATCGATCGTCTTTAAATATATTACATATAACACTCCTTTCGTTAATAAGACACCCTTGGTTTTTCGGACAAAATGGCGTCGTTAAAGCTGTTACTGATAGGCTGATCAGTTGTTATCCTGCATTGCTTCTCTTTGCGCACAGAGGTTCGTTTGACAACACGACTACGCGTTTCTACACGGGCTGAATACTGGAGACGAACACATACCTAGACAGCATGGGAGTCGTTTACCGATGTTAGTTTTAAAGGTTTTATTATTTCATTCATAACCATACATAATAAAAACATTATTACACATATTAAAGAATGTTAAAAATACGACAGCATTTTTGTTTTTACTACAGAGAATTAGTGTGGAATCTTGTTATACAAAACACGTGTCCCAAAACGAGTTTTTCAATCCGGAAGCTTATTGCGTAATGCTAAGCTGCGTTCCACTTTCAACGTGACTTCTTTAACGCGTGAGTCTGTAGTTAAAAAAGTGGCTGTTAATATTGAATATGTTTATTGATGAATATGTTATACTAAACAACTGCAAAATATATAACATATGTACGTATCTACTGGCTGGGATAGGGCAGTTACTGTCGGATGTTTACATGTAAGAAAAAAATGGAAGCGTCCTTGATAGAAACGAAGTTGAATTAATGGCGAAAATAAAACAAGATCACTTTTAGCAAAATGATTAATTTAACCATAACATAAATGTATCTTCATTAGATAACCGTGTATCACATGAATTCTGTATTTTGTTTGTCAATGATGTATTCGTTCACTGCATGTTACTCAGTTTTTCGAACGCTTTCAAATAAAAAGATTATTACTATTTGTTTGCATTTTAAAAGTATTTGAGTTTGAAACTATGTATGCTTAAAGGTAATACTTACTTTCATTATTACTTTCGCAACCATGTTTTTGTTTATCTGAAATTCTTTGTTGAAATTGACTTTAGATGGTCCCGTTTGTGCCATATATGGTCAAAAGATATTAGTTTACTATAATGGTACACGTGTTTTCGTACTGACCTTGACTATTGAGTGTTGAATTTCTTCGCTTAAACTCCTAAATAAAGAGCATAGAAATGTGTCCATCAATATGTTAAGAGTCGCCAAATTATTTCTAGCACAATGTTTCAAGCAATGTTGGTTTGCTTGATAATTCGATTTCTTAATGTTTGATTTTGTTTATACATTGTTTTTATAAATGCATGTTTACATTAAAAAACAAAATCTCTGAATATTCGGGGGGATTATTCCCACTGAGCGGCTTGGGTTTGGTCGAGGGAGTATCCAGGAAATCCAGTGGTTCGAGCGATTCAACTGTCAGGGTTTGTAAGAAATTCACATTGACGGTCCCAATTGCACCAATAGTATACACCTCTTGTACTTGTCTATTGCTGCCGTAGTACAAACACTCAGCCTGTTTAAGCTTGTTTTAAAAACAAAAATATGATTCTCAGACCAGTCTTATTGTAAATCATCGTGATTTTATATAAAAGGTATATAACTCTTGTATTTTACAAAACGTAAGCGATGTGAGTTACGAAAGTAACGTCCCTTTGTTAATACATATAAATCAGACTCCACTTCGAACTCGGTAATGCCTCACAATCCAGTCTCTACATGTTCATGTATATAAATACCAATGCAACATCGATGATTTCACAGATGATCAGTAAACGACAACTACCCGGATGATCAAGACATCCGTCCGCCAGACGACCTCTCTGGTTTGGATAGAGACTTTTGAACACGTGGATGATCACGTGACCAATTACGGACATACGGTGTAGTACTCGGGGGTACGTCCTGTCTATTAAGGGAACACGAACCTTTGAAATTGTATATCAAACGTGCGTTAAACGCGTTATGTGACATCACGAATCAGTGGGCTCTTCTTGAACATGTATACTTGTATGTCGATTTGTAATATTACAACTGATACGTTCGACATTATGGAACGTTTTAAATGCAAATATGTATTTTCAGTAAATGAATATTGTAAAATAAAAATGAATTGATTTAATCAAGCAGACAAACTATTATAGTTAATTGGTTAAGGTATATGTAACTCAAACGATAATGAAATAACAATTGAAAAATAAATTGTATGTAAGTTGGGTTAAAAATAAATAAATTTAAATAGCATATAAACTTACATTACGTACAAGTAAAATGTATAATTACGCGTTCATTACTCGTGTATCATGTATTTGCACGTGTGACTCGTGGTGCTGACACGAGGCTGCCCAATGGTGGGACGAGAATATTTATACACAAGGAGAATATAACTCATGTCGTTGGTCGTCCAATATGTCGGCTCGAGATAATGTTGTAGTAAAATTAATTTGTTATTGTTAACTTGTAAAATTTATGCAATTATTTAACATCTACTACTATCACATTTATTGAGTGTTGTTACAATATTGTAATGTCATTTGTTGTTATATAAGTTATTGGATAATATTTACTGTCTGTTGATTTACTGATTGATGCCAGCGAAAGGTGGCAACCAATGTTAACTATTGATTGCTATGGAACTAGTGTTGACATTACTGTCATGTTCATGTCGTTTACCATAGTATATTGTTATTGGCGTTTATTTTTATGATGTTTCTATATCATTGTACAGTGCCATACATCGGCTTTATAGTTCGTACGGTGGTTTTGTACGGTAGTTTTCATCGTACACTTATTGTTACGCTAGTTGATTTTGTACTGATACATATTTCGTTGAGAAAAAAACTCATGCATAACATATATTTTGTTTATTTTTGCCAAACAAAATCAAACTATGTATGCTGCCTTAAAAAAAAACGCACGCATGGTGTATTATACAAACGTATATATGAACTCAAAAGATATAAAGATCATTTAAATATAATTGTGGACATTTTGTATATACGCTATTAAGACTAATTCTGCTGTCAAGAGTATATGGCTGATAATGAAACAACACAATCAAACATAGGATAACACAATATTTTAAAACAATGAACATTTTGAAAGTTTTGCATTTCCATAAAAAATTTACTTTCTGTGTTAAAAATCCCAAAATGTTTAAGCACAACACGGGCTTTTTTAACATTAATGAGATACCATAAATAAAAAAGACAGCAACACGCATTTTCTATGAAGTGCATTATCCTTTATGTCGCTAATTAAAAGAACAAAATTTACGTTTAGAACATATAATAGGCCTTAATTCAGTCCAGACGACCGCAGTAGTAAGGAAGACGTGGTGTAGATTCGACGTCAATGGCTGCTGCACAGATACGGCATAACATAAAATAATGAACCTCAAAGTCACATGGGCATATAATACAATAAATAAGACGCACAATCAAGTAATAAAACTGTGAATTAGTGCCATTTTTGAAAACCTGTGTTGTCACCGTGTTAATTTTGTTGCAAGCGCATTTACTGATATGAAGACTTTCATTTTAGAAAGAAGTAAGACTAAAGTACGTTAGTTCTTGGTTAGTCATTCAAAAAAATTACTTTCATGGGTCAATTTTAGCCCATTAAATTGTAAAAAATGGAGTAAAAGCCATTGTTTAAAATGAAATGAAAGATTTTACATGGTGACTAGTGTTTGCACTCATTTGACCCATATTCGTACTCAACCTAGATATTGTCAGGGTAACAATTCTGGCCAGGTTTCATCACGTGTCATACTTAATGTGTTACGCAGTAGATATCAGAGCATACTCCCCATGTGTTTAATAATGTACGTAGGTTGAGTTTATTGAGTTTAGTTCAAGAAATATTAGCAATTTTCGCTGCGTTGGCAAAACTAAATCATATACAACTTTGCGGTAGAGAACCATAATTCAAGCATACGTAATCTGATTACAAAAATTGAACCACTCCATTTACTTTAAGCAGTAGCAATGCCATATAATACAATGACCCAAAATATCATCAATATATAATTGTAGATTATAAGACAAAAACAAAGACGCTCAAGGACAGTTAACTTAACATATGATTGTGTTTAAATAACAAAGAAACCCTATAATTTAAAGGGACCTGTCCACGTTTATTTTGGTAAATTGACAAAATTGAAAAAAAATGTTTCGGATCTGCACATTTTCGTTGTAGTTATGATTTTTGCAAGGAAATAGTAATACTTAACATTTAACACGCTCTTAACTATCCATTATATGCATCTTTTGACGATTTAAAAAGCTGAACATTATAAAGCGTTACAAAAGCGAAACGATTGAATAATTTTGAAAGTTGTTATCCTTATATTTTGTGACATTAAGAGAATTGCTCCAAGGGTCAGTGGTTCGAGCCCCGGTTTGGAATATTTTCGTTCTTTCATTTTATTCGTGTGTTTTACTGGAGCTATTTAGTTCCAATGATTATATTTATCAATTTCAAGCATTAAATGACGAACTTCAAAACTTGCCAAAATCTGTGAACAAGTCCCTTTAAGTCACTTTCACCATAAAAGTAACTCATCTAATTGATCATGTTTTGTAGACGTGTCGTGGCGTGTTCTAAGAAAACTGGGCAAAATGCTTGTGCGTAAAGTGTCATCCCAGATTAGCCTGTGCCGTCCGCACAGGCTAATCCGGGACGACATTTTCCGCCAAAACTGGATTTCCGCTAAGAAGAGACATCATTTAAACGAAAAATTCCATAAAAGCGGAGATTGTCGTCCCTGATTAGCCTGTGCGGACTGCACAGGCTAATCTGGGATGACAATTTACGCACAAGGATTTTGTCCTGTTTTCTCAGAACACGACACTGTCAACAATGGTTGTTCCATAAATTCAATGAAACATGGACATTAATTCCAAGCAATTTTAAGCTGTGTTGCATCCAAGTTAATCCCATTTTGTTTTGTATGATATAAGACCTATATTTGTGCTTGCCAATCCATAGACCATTTGTTTTATTAAAACATACATTAAGACCTGAAATGTTTGCAAAATTCTATATTACCGAACATGTTTTAATTTACGATTGTTCAGGACCTTTTAATAAAATAATAGTATCGTCCGCAAACTGGGACAATTTATTTTCAATTCCATGAATGGTTATACCTTTATATTTTTTTTTCTCTCAATACTAGTAACTTTCAGCGCAGAGGATAAAAATATAACAAAACAGGGGATCTCCTTGTCTTCAGCCCCTTTCAATAGCGAAAAATTTAGATAAGTAACCAAACTGAGAAACAGCTGATTTAGAATCTTAACATAAAACCAGAAACCAACGTTTTATGTCTGGACCGAAAGGAATGAAGGAAAGTGTGTATTGTACAAAGGGTCAGGCCAATAAATCGAATGCATTTTCGAAGTAAATTAAGAGAAGTAAACCAGGGATCTTATTCTGTTCAGTAAAGTGCATTATGTCATAAATTAACTTTTATTTTCCCACTTTTTTTCCTTTTTAATGAATACAGTCTGGCCGTTATGAATACACGTGTCCATTAAGAATTTAAGTCTGAGGCAATTTTATAAACACTATCTAAAAGAGAAATTGATCGCGAACTGTGTATAAAAACATAGATGTTGTGCCTTTTTTAAATACAGGTTTATGATACATTGGGTTTGTGCTATATATAAATGTCCGCACTTAAAAGCTTAATTAAAGCATCTGGCCAAAAAAGTACCAATTATTTTCCAGAACATTTTATGAAAATCTGCATTGAAGCCAGAAGTGCCTGGGCTTTTATTATTTGGTATATTTTGAGACTGATAATAATATGCTATTGAATTAAGGATACATGTTTGGTCAGTTAATTCACTATCATCTTCATTTTTAGTTTGAATATTGTTTTTGCTATTGCATGTTTTCTAGGATGCAAAAATATTACTTTTAACCTTGTAAAATGCACTGAAATTTAGTACCACAAAAAAAAAAAAAAAGCATTTTGTATCTTGTTAAACCTATGTTACCAGAGCACATCTAGCGTTAAAGTTTTGACTATTGTTTTAAGGAACACTGCTTTATTTATGTGATAACTTTATTTTACGAAATATTTTACAAAATATTCGTTGATTTTGAGCGTGATAGGGGCTTTAATATATAATTTAAGGACTTGCTGTATATATAACACACCACAAACACTACTGTCCCTGTAGAAACTGACACTGTACAAGCAGATATATTGTATTCCCCAATATGTAAATAGGACATTTTGATAAGTATCAAACACTAAAAAAAGGAAAATCTAGTGGTAACGATGGAAGTGGAGCAGACTTGTATCAGAATACTTGCCACATTATTTGTCCCATGTTTTGCACTCTATTTAATAAAATTTCACAGGTATTTTGCCAGACAGCTGGTATGAACGCATCATATTCACAATTAAAAGGTCTGGGTCGAAACAGACCCATCGGGCTATAGATTATTTCTCTTATAAATGTTTTATATAAAAATGTCGATTATTATACATTTCCGATTAACACATTGGGTGAACGTTATGAAGAAAATTGAGTTACAATCAGCATTTCTAAACGGATATTTTTCCTCCAACAACATGTTTATTTTACAAAGTAATGAGCAAGTATTTAAGAAAAACAATGGGGAAAAATTTACGAGCAATTTAATCTTTGAAATGCAGTTGTTGAATGCGTTAAGGGGACGTGACTAGCACTATCCTGTTTAATTTATATATTGATAAGTTATGTCGCTTTTTAAGAACCAAGGTCACCGTGGAATATTCTACTGAGCATATAGCTGATTTAATATGTCTGATGCGTAAATCGGTGGAATGAAGACGCACACACAAAAACTCGAATAATTGTTCTTTTTAAGTTATTGAGTTGTTAACACAAAGCTTCCAAGTCCATAAGATATTCCAATATTCTAATACATCATAAAGGATCTTCGTAAGGACATGAGGCCCTGTTACTATGAAACAAATACACAACACATGTCCTTTTGTCTCAGTTGTGTTAGCCCCTGACTGACAAATCATTCGCAACTCAGGTAGTTAATGTATACTAAACAATTCCTATGTAATTGACCTATTGGGGTTACGCCTGTCAATTTAAATAAACCAAACCCAAGTTAAATAACACGAGACTGGCGTGTTATGTGAATTAAGTAATTGCATTTACGTCGGCTGGTTTGAAGTTGACATAAACTGTGCATTTACAAAGCGAGCACGAACTGTCATCGCACAATCATTACCGTTAGTAAGAGATTGGTGTAATGGGCAGCTGAATTACATGCGTTGAACTTGATGTATTTAACAAACATGAATTAACAATATCGTTTACAACCTTTTGTACTATGTGACAAATCCACGCAGGCTAAGCAGGGAAGACACTTTCCAAATTGGATGTTCATTTTGAAGAGACCTCATTTAAACAAAAAGGTACATACAAGCGGAAAGTGTCGTCCCTGATTAGCATGTGTGGACTGTACAGGCTAATCTGAGACGACACTTTACGCACATGCAAAGCCTCGTTTTCCCAGGGCGAGGCTGATATAAATGTTAACAATGATGAGCTACTTGTTGAGTTTGTTGGGGAAATCACTGACCGTGTATGAAAGCAGCCGTTGCTTCAAATTTTGGATTGTTAAGAGATTAAGATAATAAGTACAGATAACTCATTATCAAGTGTTTGAGCAATTGCAATATGAAATAATATTATCGGAAACAATAATAAGAAATATTTATGAAAGTTCTGTAGAAACGTTTCTCAAAGTCTGTAATACATCATTTCACTTTCATGCAGTCTTTCTACATTTACAACCCATCATTTCTTTGTAGATTGTTTCTTGCGTTTACAGCAGCAGCAGTATACGACAACACACAGCACGATAAGGGCAACGACACTTGCGTCAATAATTAATATTATTATCCACAGAGGGAAATCGGTTTTGTCTCCAACTGAAATGCAAAAATAATAATGTATATTGTTTATGATACGCGTATAAGAATAATATATCTTTTTATTTAATTATGTTGTCATCCTGAACACGAAAAGAGAAAAAGAGTACCAGGTATAACACAAAGTATACTGATTTGAATTATGTTTTGTCGCCTTTTTCTTTACCTTTGTTACATATCGTGTCTCCATGGTAACCCTCATTGCATCGACATTGACCCTGGATACATACGGCGTCGGTAACGCAGCTGGTAGTGTTCGTATTACAGGTGGTCCCAACTTAAACAATAAATATCTTTAAAAGACAATAAGCGCTGAAATTGTAGATTGTACGCTATAAACAAATTAAAAGTTGTGTGATGTGATCGGTAACTTGACCTGTCTGAATCTTTAGAATTATACAAACAATGCGTATCATAATTATAGCGAACAGAGTTTTTTTCCTACGCAAATGAAGGAATGTAACATGAATACGATTTCGGTGCGCATACATTTTTAATACATACAGATAGCTGGTAAGTTTAACTAAAGCCAAAATATGTACAAACCTTTCAAATGGCATTCCGTGTTGTTGAATTCTTCTATAAATCCGTCTGGACATGCGCAGTGCAGGCCTCCGGAGCTGTTAACGCAAACTGCGCCCGGAATGCATTCTGGCGTCATGGAACAGGGGGCGCCGACTATATAAAACATCATCAGTCATCACCAACAATGATTACGAAAGAATTATCATTTAATCGTGAAGAATTCCAGTGCTTTTCTACAATCTAAAGTTAAATTCACGAAGACCTAATCTTCAACACATTGCTTAAAAAACCGTTACAATGGGCAAAGAAATTAACATACCACCAACATTAGGCTTAGTCTTTTCTTCATCTGTTAACCGTTATGATCAACAGTATATTAAAGGGAGACTGTACGATTTTCATATGTGTTAAATTGTAATATATTGATAAAAATATGTTACAATAACACAACATAGGCAAGAACAAGTATACATTGAAGACGAATTTCATAAAATGCAGCAAAGACAAGTTAGCGCTGGTTAAAGCCGATGCCGACACTTTTACTCGTATTTGCTAGGAAACAAAATTGTGTCTTTGTGTCGTATGAACAAATCTGCACTAAAACTAAATTTAGATTCACATTGTACATGCATGATATATATGCTGGCGAATTTGGCTGGAAGCCTTTTTCGATTTCAGAATTAAATATCTGGTTTATTTCGCATTTTTTGACACATGTTCTTCTTAACTTTTATTTTAATTTATATTTAAATATATTATGTATAACAAGTTTTTTACACATTTTATATAAATTCATAAATATTTGACAAAATCGTACAGTCTCCCTTTAATGTCATATCTTAACTTAATTGTGTTCGGTCCTCTACAATAATAAGACAATACCGTCGAATTAATAGGACATCTTTTGTATTTAAAACTTGAACAAAGAATAAGCATTTGATAATGCCAACGAGTGATTCCATCAGGGCTGCGTCACACAAGATAGATGATAATGACAGCGGGACATGATACAATAGTTGCATTTCCTTAGTTAAATCAATCACATACTTTTTCCAAGACAGAATTGGTTAACTTCGGTGAATCCATCCTTACACCAGCATCTCGTCTCACAGACACCGTTAGCAACCGTGCATGTGGCGCTGATGTCCAGGAATTCTGTCAACAGGAATGCGTAGCCACTGATTTTTTTTTTGACAGTTGCATTTTTAATAAGACACATAGTCCAGTCGATTTGTGTGAAAATTGTTCAGAAAATGATAAAAGCATGAAACTTTGCAGAAATGGAGTTAAGGTTATAGCAATTAATTTCGGATATGGACCCATCTGAAAAAATCAAAATGGCGGATTTTGGCAGCCATTTTAACATGGCGGCCATTATTTGTTCATAAAAAATCTTCAAAAAATCATAACAAATATATTTTTTCATCTTTTTCAATAAAATTTGGTATACAAATCTCTAATAATATCCCCAATCAATAAACTTCTTCAATTGGCAAAAATACGACGGCCATCTTAAATAGCGGCCATTTTGAAAATTTCATTTTTCGGAATTGCAAAAAATAGAAAATGCATTTTTTTTTATTAGTTTTTATTAATTGTTAGTACGGTCAATATATGAAAAAAATACCCTCGACCACCCAAAAATTGCTGCAAAAGGTATATTAACTGATCCTGGTAGGGAAGAAGGTCCTTTAAAACATATCAAAAGTCTACCACAATCGGACCTCCAGAAAGTTTTTTTTTCAACATGGCCACCAATACCTATTAATGATCATAACTATGTAACTAAACTATACAATCAAATTTGATGAATTTGGTGTCTATTCCTAGGTTTCAAGGGGCAAAGAACACATAAAGATCATCAGACATTGTTTAAATTTACCATAGTACACACAAATCCAACATGGCGTCCAAAATGGCCGCCAAGATTGCCGCCAAAACCTATAAATGATCATAACTATGTAAATATCCACTCAAATTTGATTATTTTGGCGGCTTTGCAAAGGTTTCAAGGGGCAAAGAACACATTAAGATCATCAGACATTGTTTAAGTTTACAATAATACACACACATCCAACATGGCGTATAAAATGGCCGCCAACATGGCCGCCAAAACCTTTTAATGAACTATGTAAATATCCACTTAAATTTGATTATTTTGGTGGCTATACATATGTTTCAAGGGGCAAAGAACACATTTAGATCATCAGACATTGTTTAAGTTTATTATATTACACACAAATCCAACATGGCGCCCAAAATGGCCGCCAAGATCGCCACCAAAACCTATTAATGATCATAACTATGTAACTATCCACTCAGATTTGATGATTTTGTTGTCTTTACCGAGGTTTCGAGGGGTAAAGAACACATTACGATTGTCAGACATAGTTTAAGTTT